>PVIC010019253.1:0-30747 GCA_004025085.1 Thryonomys swinderianus | reverse complement strand
GATGCAAATGAGTTCTAGAAAGTAGGACAGCTTTTATAGAGTGGAATATTTCTATAGGAAACTTGGTGTGGGAATATGATGAGGGGAAGGAATAAATATGATACAGAAAGAAAATAAAAGAGCATGTATAAGGGGGGAGGAGGGGGGAGTGGGTAGGGATATGGGTAAAAATGAGAATTAACTTGTGGCATATACTGGTCAAATTTCTCAATGTTATATGTAATTTTGAGATGTATATAAATTGTACCAATAAAACTTTCAATTAAAAAAAAAGAATGACAGAAAAGAATACATCATCTACCTAATGCATTTGAACAGTGTCTGAATTTAGTGAGTATTCAAGAAAATTCACTTTACTATTTTTTATTTGGATTATTTGATTTTTATTTTATCAGCACGCTATGGACAATCATCCACCAGATCCAATGCCTGGCTCAGAGAAACCAACCAGACAGGAGCCTACCAAGTCCTGATGCAGCCTATCTGCACCTTGCTGCCTGTCCTTCCCAAGCACCCTGCCCTTAAAAGAGGGCCAAAAAAATTCAGTACAATTATTTTTTATCAGGCTAGCAAATTTACCCTAACCTGAAATTATTTAAAGAGCACAGATCTTCTTTAATATAAATACGTGTAAACTGTGTAATGTGTGTATATGTCATTCATAAACTTCTTAATTTAATTGTCACAACATTCCTCACTTTTGTGAATGACATATACACATACATATATAGACCTCGACTGTCTATGGCTTGACTTAGCATTTTCTCTGCTCTACGGTAGAATGAAAGCGTGGTTGCTCAGTAGCTACTGCACTCCGGCTTTGAACGGTGACCTTTTCCCAGACGTGTAATGATGGGGTAAGACGTACTGTTATGATGACAAGCAGCAAGCTGCCGCTCCTGTGTGATCACAAAGGTAAACAAGTGACAGCCCACAGTCTGCCGTGCTGCTCAACTGTGACATTGAGGAATGTTAGGTATATTACATATATTTTCAACATAAGAATCCTTTCAACTTTTGTGAGTTTATTGGAATTTAACTCTATCACAAATCAAAGAGCATAAGACTCCATGTAGTAAACTATCAAGTTCTAAACATCTTCAATAATAATATCATGAATGCTTGAATTACTATATGCAAAAAATTAAGAGGCACTTATTTCATAGATTAGATGGATGTCTTTTTCAATATTTTAGTTTTAAATATTATTCCACTTATAGAGGGTTGAACTTTAAAGTGTCCATCAAAATTCCCTGTCTTTGCCGGGTGTGGTGGCTCATGCTTGTAATCCCAGCACTCAGGAGGCAGAGACAGGAGGATTGCTGAGTTCGAGGTTTTCCTGGGCTACATAGTGAGCGCAAAGCCAGCCTGAACTACAAAGCGAGACCCTGTCTCAAAAAAAAAAAAAAAAATTCCCTGTCTTTAATATATTTCAGCCCTTTTTTTTTTTGGCTGTACTGGGGATTGAACTTGGGTCCTTGTACTTCCAAGATAGGCACGGTACCACTGGAGTTAAGTCCCCAGCCCTTTTGTGCTCTGCTTGTTCTATCTAAAATTTGTTTTTGTTAAATAGCTGACACAGCCAAGATGAAACTGAAAAATTCTCAACTAAAGACTTTTTGTCTTGCTTAAAATGGCTATCAAAGAAAAAAAAAGAACAAGTTTATGATCTACTTGTCTGTACTTTTTTTGAAAGGTAAAATCAAGAGGCTTTTAAAATACTGGACATTGTGTTCAAATCAAAAGTTTTCATTCTTAGGGTCAAAGAGTTTCATACAAACATAAAGCAAGCTTGTTCCTAATTGTATACCTGCCCATAGGTGAGCCTTCATAACCTTGACTTATTTATTCATACTGGTTTTTCTTTCTTTTAGTTTTAACTCAAAATGTGGGGTTTTTTTCAACATACTATGTGAAAGCATTAGGCACTAGTTGTTTGCTAACATAGCAAAGTTAAGATTCTAGAGTTAAGATTATACTAGACTTGAGATTATACATAGCTCAGAGTTTCAAGCTATGTATAAACTCACTCTGTGCTAAATTATATAAACACTTCAATCTTTGTTTAAAAGAACCTATTTTTGCTATATGCCTTTTTTTTTCCTGGGCAGCATTTCTCTACCTGTCCTGCTTTTTTCTATTCTATCAATCTTTTTTTATTTACATAACAATTTCCTTCAATTTAGAAGTTACAAGCTGACTTGATGTGAAATGCTTGCTGGATTAGAAAGAAAAAACATATCATGTATTTTTCCTCTTCTCTTTATTAAACCATCTGGATGTCTGGAAGCAAAATCCAAACCTGTCAGCTTCTTATAGTGTAAAACCAATAAGCATTATTTTTATGGAAGAAACTAAGAAAATAATCTTCTTTTCTTGTCTGTCCAGCTCAAAGAAAGTTTAATTTATAGGGATTTGGGAAAAGGGAGTCTGTGCAAGAAGACAAGGACGTAGCAATTATCTAAAACATCAGAAAAAACTGAATACCCAGAGTTTCAGTATAAAAAAATCAAAAGCTGCCAGACTTTTGAATGTTGGTGTGAACTTCATTTGATCTTGGACAAAGGCAGGCAGACATACAGGAAAGAAAGGATAAGTTTCAAAGTCAAAAGGAAAAACTGATAGTAAAAAAAAAAGGAAACAAGGTTTATATATATAGGGAGTGGGGGTTGTAGGGAGGGCAGGGAAAAAATCAAAATCAAGGTGTGTCATGTACAGGTTCAAGTTCTCAATGTTGAATGTGATCATAATGTATGTATAAAATGTACCAAGGAAATCAATGCTTTAAAAAGTCAAAATGTCTGTAGGAATGGCAAAAGGGAGAGAAACAATGATGAGCCGTTTTCTCAGTCATCCAGTCCAGCTTGCCTTGTAATGCTTAATGAGCCAAAAACAAGACAGCGTATGACAATTTTCAAGATGCCTTAGTGTGAAGGGGAAGATACTCCACGTTCTGATGAGCTCTCTAAAAATAAAAAGGCTGTAGCCTGGCGCTGTGCCTCTGAACAAGGAAGTGAAATAGATAACAATGCGCATGATAGGATTTCACTTGTGTTTTCAGCCAGCTGCTTTAAGCCACTGGGAAAAAAAAAATGCATTCCTGGAAAATCTGATACTTAAAAGGCACATAATAGATTGAATTGTTTAGTCCTTTAAATCTGTAGGTCATTTATCAAAATCCCACAGAATCAGAAATAGAAGCTGAGGTACCTGGTGCCTTTCCTTCTCTGGTCTAACACAGAACTGTTCTCTGTGAAATAACCATATGCAACTCTACAAGCACAGCACGTTTATGTCAATAGAATGCCTTCGAAGCACCAAAATCATTTTCAGAAACAATAAAACAGAATAGTTGTACCTTGTACAAAACAATAGTTCCACAAATCATTCCTACCCATACTTCTAATATATATGTGTATGCATATATATATATATGGACAATTTTATGATTCTTTAGAATTGAACCAGAATCATTATTCTAATCTATCTTCCATTGATTGAACATACCAAAATCAACCTTGAATAGTAGTTTAGTCATTTGTTAATGTTTGCAGACAGTAATCTGTCCCTTTTCTTACTTTTCCTCTCATAATGAGACTTTCCCCTGAATTTATGTGCTGTGTGTCACCTGACACCTGCGAGGGGCCTCCAGGCTTCAGCTTGTGTTATCCCAGCAAGACTTGGCCAGGAAAGCCTGTCCTACACACTTGCTGGGGCTTTCTCTCGCCAGAGTTTGAAAATTTCCTCATTGTCCATAGTTGTTCTTGATGCCTGGGCCCAGGATCTAACAGCAAGTTTAGTCTTGAAGAATTATGAGATTTCAGATTCCCTTAGGCTAGTTTTCTGGAATTGCAGGTTGTTATGAGAAACTTTAAACCTCAGCCCCAAAGGAGTATTGACAGAATGTCCCATTATGATGATCTCAACATGTGTATTTAAAAGCCCAGGACTATCAGGCTCGAGGAAAGCATTGGTTTTCAAAATCCATTATAGATCTCGTAGTGCCCAACTCTTCTCCTTGACAAATTTCCCTGCGTTACTATTGGATATTTTTGTTAGACAGGTTTTTAAGTCACAGGCTAATATATTTTGATTGAAATGAAGATTTCCCACATGTTCTTAGAGAACGACATTCACCATTACAACTGGATCTTTGCATCTCAAATAAACTGGATTTTTGAGCCACTCTTCTCTGTGAGATTGACAAAAGAAACCAGTGAGATTTGTAAGGTTATGAATTCTTTAGTAGAACTTGATTCATGGCTTCTAATAAAGATATTTTAACATTCCTGCCAAGTTCAGCAACAGGCTTGCCAGAACATAGAATCTCAAATAAGCCTACTCCTTAATCTTGTGTGAGAAAAGAAAACAGGCCCTGCAGCAGCAAAGGCTTAGATGTGAAAGTCCATCTCTACATTTCCTTTTCTCAGGAAAGGTCAGATGTAACCCCAAGAAACAACAGTGATAGGATCTGCCAGTCCTTGGAGCTCTCGGGGAAGAGATGGGCCTTCAGGTCAGCTGGTAAGCCATCTCCAGGGAAGCTGCTGCGTAAATTACCCCTCCTTACACTGTGTTTTCCCACTCAGCATAGACAGCTTTTGATAATTCACATGAAGGAAGGATGGATGGGTGTGGGGTGGACAATCAAAGCGACAGGCAATAAAAATTTTTAACTGTGGTTGGTTCTCAATTTTGTTTTTGTACTTGTATAAAGAATGAGTGTGTCTCACATCCTAGGAATTTGCACTTCAGGTGTCAAAGTAAAACTAAAGCATAGAGACCTGAAAGGAGAAAAGCTGGTAAAATCCTTTGATCTCTGTCTGCTCACCTGTTCTCGGCCACTCCATTCCCTGCCGGGGACAGACGACTGCACTTCTCTAATGATTACCTGGCCTAATTAACCAAAAAGGAACATTTCTTCTTTCTCAAAAGGAAAATGAAAGCAAGACTTTCCTGAGAATGATGATGAGTTATTGTTTTCTAAGAAAAGCAATAGACTGAAATCAATATTCGTATTTGGAAACTGAAAAAACATCACACATTTCAGAGCCACTGAGCATATTATGTCTCACCATTTCTCCCATCTGACCCAACAAAGTCAGTTCAGGAAGCCTCGCCTTCCTTCAGCTCGCTTACCTACTCCCTGCCACAAAGAGTAGAACACAACTGATCTGGGTAGTGGCACAGGAGGACTGGGATCCAGGAAGTATCTGGAATAAACAGGCCAACAAAGAATGGAGTGGTGGGAGACCAAGAATAGCTTTCATATGGAAAAGAGCTCCCCAATTAAGAGTCAATCATTACAACAGGATGAAAAATATTTTTAATTCACTTTATCTATGCATTCTTCCATTTTCAAAGAGATAGATTTGGCAGGCAGGATAAACTAAATGTTTCCTTGAGGGCTAGGGATTTAGTTCAGTGATACAGCACCTGCCTGGCAAGTGCAAGGCCCTGAATTCAATCCCCAGTACAAAAAAAAAAAAAGTTCACTTGAGAGATGCTGCCATTAATGTGCCCACCTAAAAACAGAAGTAGTACGAATTTGGAAGCTGTAAAATAATTTCCTTAATGCCAAATTCCTTGAATTACACTGATGAGCTAAGCACAGTACACAAATATTTCATTTTAGTCAGGGTTGTCTCAAGATGACAGGCACTTTTAAACAATACTAATCCGAGGACTTGGCTAATATCTTTGAGATGGAAAGTAGTATTTATTGCCAACTTTTAGAAATTTTTGCACAATATCAAGAAGACTGAGTTACATACATGGAAAACAAAGAATTGAATATCAGTTATTAACATTTAATGCAAAAAGATCTAATGATAGATATTCTAATTTGAAAGAAAGTATCCTCCCTTCTGGAAAAACATACAACTTATTTTTATTAATTTATGTAAAGGCAGGTAATGAAACTTTGTTAAAATGTGCTAATTTTATACTTCTTCCTTTCAATTCACATCTTATTATAGAAAGAAATAGTACATGTTAGTGAAGCATACACAAAATTATTGGTAAAATCCAGTGTGACTTACACTAATATTTTACTCAATATGAAAAACTGTTGCTTTGAACAAAAAAAATAATCTAAAGAAGCCAAAAGAAATGGAGAAGTATAATAGTATACTGTCAGGGTATTAGTAAGCAAGAAATCAACAAAAGATACAAGTCTTCCTCCTTGACATAGTTATCATAAATGATGCCTGGAAGTTTGAGTCCATAAATACGAAGTCAAAAAGAAATGGGACAGTTTGTATTAAAAAATCAATAATTATTTTACAATGTTGTAAGGACTTACTGTGCTAGGTGTTAGAAACAATAAAACAGAAGACAGCTACTATTATTTTTCAAAGGCTTGATCCTACTTATCAAACAGTTTCTCTAGGTACTACAAAAATGTCTATTTCCTTAGAAAATATCCATTTAGGAGATTTTTATATCCCAAAGCATTCATACACTGGAGTTTACACCACAAACATGCACAATAATAGGACAGCAGAGACATGCTGGAGAATCACTTATTGTGGATTTGTGGAATGTACTTTCAGCTTTCAGCAGGTTCATAATCCCCACTAAGCTTTGTATATATAAAGAAGGCTGCAGGCAGAAGGATCGTCAAAGACTAGGAAGCACAACTCCATTTCTGGCTTGAAGACGTAAGGGCAGTGTGTCAAGGAACGTGAACAGCCTCTTGGAGGTCAACAGTCCTTGCGTGACGGGCAGCAAGGAGACAGGGAGCTCAGTCCTACAACGATAAGAAAATTTACTCTTGCAAAACCAAAGGTTCACTCATCACTGGGCTTCTCCACACACATTCCAGGCAACAACTCAACCCGCCTGTAGTTGGATTTCACCCTTCTGATACTTTGTGTACCATGTCACTTTGGCATGCTGATTAGTTTTGAACCTGAAGGTACTCAAGTCATAGCAGCTCCAGAAAGTGGTCTCTGCTATCCCAGCTTCTACCTAAAAGCTTGTCACAGCACATCGCAAGGGAAAGACTATGTCCCTGTACCAGGAGGGGAGGAATATTTTCATCACTTCAGACTGGTAGTTAACACTACAATGAAGTTTCACAAGCTAAGCCAGTAAAATAACTTCTGTCTTGCATTAATTTCTCCCATACATTTCTTACTTTTCCATACTTTCCTATGACTACAAATTTAAACTCATTTTCTTTTGTGTCACCTCTTCTACATAAATTTACCATTCTTCATTTAAAGAAAAAGGTATGTAAGTTCTTAATCCTAATTATTTCCTCGGGTCTTCATTTTTCTTTCCCATGAAAGAGTGCATGCATGACAACATAAAATCTGTATGATTCTCTCCTGTTAATCCGTTTTATATTTTATGTCCACTTTAAGTCTAGGCTCAGCCACAGAACTTAAAGTGATGAGAAGAAAATGTTTCTCTCCTTAACACTCTTCTGGATAGTCAAGTTAAAGCCTCTGTGGGCCATGGTGGACCTGTTCCTTTATAACCCATTGGAGATAATCAATCACTTACAGAGCTCATCAGTCCACAAACCTGGGCAACAGAGATTGCTTATAACATCAATGTCTACCTCTAAGGCTATAAAATATTTCTTCTACAGCAATAATGAAATACTGACATATTTTCATTAAATTTGCAATATGGTTTGGTTTTAAATTGAAGTTGGTGAAAAATAAATAAAACTATGTAAAAGTTATATATTGCAATAAGGACAAAAATATAGTAGAAAAAAGGGTAGGAATTCCTATGTGTAGGAATAAGTAAGATATATGAACTATTTTTTTCTGAATCATTAGAGATTAGTGGTTTTAGTTTCTTTAAAAAAGCAATGCTATTACTGTACCATCACAAGTTTATTTAAAATAATTTGCTTTCCACCTTCTATAATTCTTCATTTAACAACAACCAAACTTAGACCTAGTCCTAGCATTTTCAAACTTAAAGAAATGAAATGAAATTGTGTCACATACTAGTACAAATTCCCAATATTGAGAGTAATCATAATATGTACATACAATGTACCAATAAAGATAAAAATTGATAGACAAAAAGAAATTAGAGGTTTTATAGATTGAAGAATATTAAACCAAATACAAGATCGTATATGTCTACAAAAATTTGTATATGGTTCAACCTAATAGAAGATTAGAAGAGCATTAGGAAGAAGTGTGGCCACAGCCATATAATTAATCCTGGTGACAAGAGAGATAAACAGTGACAGAACTAGCAGGCTTCATCACTGAGGACATTAAATAAAAACTAGGCTTCACCTTTAAGAGAAAATGCACACCTGTCTAATAAACAATCTGCCTCTGAGGGTGAGAGGTGTTGTTTCTTGAAGTTGTCTACCATTCCGAAAGCTTTCATCATTGCTGAACATTTTTGTGGCAAAATAATACTTGAAAAGCACTTTCTAGTGAAGAAAGGATAAGATTACTCATGCAGAGCATGCATTAAATAATGACTCAAGAAGACAGAGTCTCTTACTCCCTGGGGGAATGTACCACATCTCAGCACACTTCCGTTCAACCATAGCAGGGTCCTTGGTATCTCTGCCCCATTTTTGTCCTAGTCCAGCGTGTACAGTAAACCATTTCAGTGATGTCCAAAAGGCAATTTAGAACATGTGTTCCTCTAAAAATCTGTCAAATTAGCAATGATAATCCTTAGTATGGGGCAAATCCCACCATTTTCATTACTCCCATACCCCATACTATTGATGATGCCTGTTCAAAGTCAATGGTGGGAAAATGCAGCCAGTTTTGAACTAGTTGGCAATCCCTTCTATTGCTGCCTCTAGAGATGGGTGCAAATGATTCCTACATTCTTCAAATCCCTAATTATTGTCCCACACCCAAACCCAGAGATAATTTGACTGAAAAGATTTGAACAATTAACTGTACGGTTTCTTGACTTCTTTCTCTTATAACAGCTGTAACTTATTTCCTCCTGTCTACTTCTCTTTCACTTCGTGGTAAGGAAGGAGGAAGAGGAAGAAGACAGAAAAAATAAAGAAATATAGTCCTTTCAGTTTTTCAAAACCCCTCTTCACTTGCCCCTGCTCCATCATTATATTACGAGTTATCTCTTAAATCACCAGCAAATTATTCATTAATGGCTTGACTCCAGCATACTACACCCTCCTGGTTTTGTTCTGTCTAAATGATATTCCTTAGTTTCACTGACAAGTTTCACCTTACTCTTTTAATTCTTCAGTTCAGAATTTCTCAGGAATTCTTCTGCTCATATTATCTCTCTATATGATCTACTTTGTGTGATCACTTGTGTCTTCATGTCTAAACATCTCTATTTTATGTTCTTCTGAACTGGCTGCTACATACTTTCCACTGGACTTCCTCACATAAAGCAACTCTACTGCATTAGCAAACACTAGGAAGTAGAGTCTAAAAGTGATTTTTTAATTATTGTAGTTTACTAGCACGTGTATATAGTCCATAATGTTTATGTTCCTTGTGAGAGGTTGGTACACAGCACATGTTAATCTCCCTTTTATCCCCTTTCTCTTCCTTCCATCCCCTCCACACACCCACTAACCCTTTCTTTTTTTCTTCTTGTAAAAGTTCTTAAATGAATTCTTTATATAGTAGAAGTATATCAGCACGAAGTGACACTAACATAAAGAAGCTTAACTACTCTCCTACAGTGTTGTTAGCTGTGATCATGCCATGGAGTGTTACGTATAGACACTTCCACACATTCAGGTGAGAATGAGAATGACAGGGCCACGTGTCATGGTTCTCATATTTCTAAGGAAATAAATTGAGAAGTCTTTTGGTAAGGGGGACAGTTTCTACATAAACAGTTATGATAGTACTAGGGTTTTATTTTTTAACTTATTTCCACCTTTTGTTTCTAAAAGCTGGTACTCCCATTTTGATGATTTGTGGAATATGATTTGAAATGAAAAGGTACTCAATAAAATCTAACTAATGAAAGGAAAGGAGAGAAGTAATGGAAACAAAGGTGGATGTAGAGAAAGAGGAGGGGAGGAAGAAACAGTTAAAAAGTAGGTTTTAAAAAAGGAAGGAAAACACAGAAGCAAAGCTTATGTACATAGCAGGGCAAAGGGGTTGAAAGCAGGGCAGATGATGGGAAAATATAAGCATCAAGATATATCATGTACAGGTAAAAATTCTCAATGATGAATGCGATCTTAAGATACTTTTGAAATGTACCAAAAGACTCAACTTTTAAAAGCAGGTAAAAGAATGAAAATTTTCCTATTTGTTGTTTTCACATATTCTAAGTCATGATTTCAAAAACATAAGTAAATACACAATAACCAACTTACTTCTTTAGCATACCGTCATTTAGACTCAGAACTACATTTTCTTGGCTTTTCTCTGAGTAAAACATTTATGCAGGGAGCAACCCACATGTGGATCCTCCTTCTGTCTCTCTTAGGCCTAAGCTATCTTTCAATAAACCTTTCTACTCTGAACCTTTGTTGCTCCTAGAATTCACTCTTTGATTCTAGAGAACACAAATTCACACTTCAGATATCTAGCAGGTTTGGAAGTTACGTTTATACCTCCTATATCATTCTGGAAATCTTCCACCAAGATCCCTGGATGAGGTAGGAGTTTTCTTTCCAAGGCTCTAAAGTTGGTCTTTTTGCTTTGAAGGCTGTAACTTCTTGTTTATTATTTCACAAATTTGAGCTTTTGTTTCAAAAGTCTCCTAACTTCAAATTGTATGTTATAAATGTTTGAAGATTGCTTCTCTTATTATGCATTGTGCTTCATTAAAATTATGCTTATTCTTATTTTACATATGTTGCATTCGACTTAGTTGCTTAAAAATTCTGTGAAATGAGTCTCTCAGGAAATCATCTGATTTCAACAGCTCAGGCTTTAACTGTCCTTTGCAGAATGTCAGATAAATGATAGTGTCTCAGCCAGCTAGTAATCACCTATAGGGCAGCTGCCACTCTCAAAGCAGAGGACAGGTTTCTCCCGCTGCCTTCTGTGAATCCCCATACCTAATGAAACCAGTGGTGGGTGGAACATTGACCAGGTAGGCAGCTGGGTTCCTTTCAGAGACAGACGTCTGATTGCATGGAATGAGTGAAAACTGAGATGACAGCTGAGGGGAAATGGCCAGGGCCACTCTCTGGTACATAGCCAAAGATCCCTCCTAAGATACTGGTCCCAAAAGCTGTTCTGAGTAATCAGCAAAACATCTGCACATCTCCCTGTCTGGACCCCTCAGTGAAGTGAAAGGGAACTCTGTCAGTGATCGTCAGATACCCTCTCTTTCAGAGCTATCTGAAAGAACATCATCAGCCCTTTCTTAGGCCTCCCTTAAGAGATGAGTTACAGGTTTGGACTGCTTTCTCTACTTGTAAGGTAAGACCCCATGTCAGATATAAAAAGCAAATCACTGATAGATTAAAAACTACCTCTCTCCTTCCTTGGCCTGGCCCTTTATCATCTATCTGTGTAGGGGAGAAAAATACCTTTCCTGATATGTTGTGGACTTTGGACTTTGACTGTGGAACATTCTTCAGGGATTCAATGACTAAAACAAACATGGCTGGTAAGAAATAACAGCGCTTTATATTTCAAAAGTGCTTCATGTCCAGACAAAATTATAAGTCAAGCTGACTACTCCTACTGCACTAATTACATCACTGATCTTCTCTTCTGAGTGTTCAACAACTAAAGTTTGGAAACCCAAACTAGAAAAGTAACTGGTCTAAGGGGACAGCCCATGTTTTGGCCCTGGTCCTTCAAGGTCAACAAGGAATCCAGGACATGAGGGAAACTTTTCTACAGGATTCTACATTTTTGGTAAGTCACCCAACCTCTTAAGCAGAGAGATTGCTAGATACCAGAAGACAAATCTACTATGTGCCAAAGGAGGGTCACAAAGAAGGCAAATTCTCCCCATGCTTTCATCAAAAGCAACATGGTCAAGCAAGAGCCTGATCCACACTGATGGCTGGACTGATGGATGAGCTGAGAGGCTCTGTGCACGGTTCCAAAGCCATGATTGAGGGTGTCTAAATGATCTTTATGGATGGCAAGAGGTTGACTTTGATTGACACAAGTCTCACTTTATCTTGGTCTTAAACACCCAGCAGAAGAGAGTAACCAAAAGATATATATATAAAAACAATGACATAGTAATAAAGTTAAATATTAAAAAAGGGGTATCAGGCTGAAGATTTAGCTCAGTGATTCACAGTGCCTGCCTAGCAAGTGCAAGGTCCTTGTTTGATCCCCAGTAACCACATACAATAATACCAGGCGTGAGCCATCAGTACCACATACCACAATGCTGGGCATGGTGGCTCACACCTGTAATGCCAGCACTAGGGTGGCAGAGGCAGGCTTGCTGAGTTCAAGGCTTGCCTAGGCTACATAGAGAGCTCAAGCCCAGCCTAAACTACAAAGTGAGACCCTGTCTCAAAAAAATAAAAAAGAAGTGCCAGTTGCTGACCTCTTCTGACATTTTTCAGTTATACTTGTAGTGAACCATGGTTAGGGATCATTAGAAAAAGCTATGGTAGAATCTATAAGAGTTCAACTGCAGTTTTAAAATTTCTCAGTTAAAATTGTCCTTCAAATTATCTCTGTCTTCTTACTGCTAAGACTGGAGAGACTTATAACAAAATATCAGACTTATAGATAACCTAAAAGTCTAAGCTAAAAGAGGCTGTAAAACTCAAAGTAGACATACAAATGGAACCAATGATAAATGTGCTAGATTTTTACCAGGATCCAGCACACTGACCTTATAAAATGTTCCTAACTCTTAAACTACAATACAACTCCTATGTCAGATTCTGAAGTTCCTGGATCTCCTTGTCCTCTTTATGGGAGGCTGTTACTGGTTCCTCCTGGTGGAAATTTTTTGGCTATATGTAAAGCAATCCCGCTGACCTTACTGTTTCTTTGGATTTGTCTCCTCCAGATTCAAAGCTATACACTACCCAAGGTGAAAATGACTGGTGCCTAGCAAGGGCCTTCAGATAGGCCATCTGTAGAGTAACTCTGACTACCATTCACAAGTGCAACTCTTTTCAGCCATAAACAGCTGGCATAGTCTTCAGCCCTTGTCCTCTCATGACAGTTCAGCGTACTTCTTCAGAGGGGATGAATAAGGCAGATAGGTAAATTAATTAGATATCTCATAGGCAATTAGACAGGGATGGCCTGAAAAGAGCCAACATGGAGGACAATCTAGACACAATCACTGAAAGTTAGCACTGTGAAAATAGAGAAACTGTCCCACCTATGTAGGATGAATAGCAGTGATTGATATTCTAACTATGTATCAATTACCTGGGTAGGGGAGCAAGTTCTTAACCCAGGAGAGATCTCTGCTATGTGACTGGCTTTGCCACTGAATCATTAGTTAATCAATATTACCTAAAACACTACTGGTTATCATCTTATCAGTTGATCATGATTTCGTCAACCTTGTGATTTCTCATTGGACAAATATTAGCTAAGCAACTATACGTGCAATGTTACTAGTCGACCATAGTTTTGTCCAGCCTTGAACCCACCCCACCCTGTGGCTTTGATCCATTAATCACACCTGGGAAACGAAGCGAGTGGGGCAACCCACTTTCTGGTCTCCCTTCTGTCTCTCTTAGCAGAAACCATCTCTCAGAAAAATTTCCTACTCTTAAAAACATGGCTTATGCCAGCTGGAAACAATACTAAAGCTTCATTGCTTCTTCTTTCTGATCATCTGTTAAGTTTGAAACACTGTATCAGGCAAACATTCTTTATAGAACTTTGTGTCCAGAATTGTTAGAATTATAAAATATTGAGACACAGACTTTGCTTATGAGTTTATCAGCCATGTGGAGAAGTGAGATAGCACAAATCCATGGATTTTACCATAAAATCTATGTAATAAGTACATTATGTTTATAAGCTTACAATATATCCATGGTAGTAGTAGAATAGGAAAAATACAGTGGCCAGGAAAGAAAAAATTCTAAAGAAGATTTAGGCTAAATTAGAAAATCAGCACAGTTAGTGTTAACTACAACAATGACCAGTAAAATAACAACAACAATGAGGAACTTAAAGAGGTATGGGTCAACCAAAAAATATGAAATGCAGGCTGTGATGCAGAGTTGTCATTCTAAAGAAGATAAGGTATTTTGCTCAAAAATTACAAAAATGGACAAAAATAGCATAAATTGCAAAGTCTGTTGCTGTTCCTAAAAGGAGATAAGCACACTGGACAGTGAGTCAGCAGGTCTTCGCATATAGAAGATCATACTTCTCTGACTTTCCTAGCACTAATTATGCTAAAAAATGGATTTTATTACCCAGTCAGTGAAAATTTACTACACGAACTAGAAACACAAATCCCTGAAGAAGATAAGTATTATTGTTCCATGGAAGGGAGAAATCTAGAAATGTTTTGTGTGTGAGTGAGTCAGACATGGCAATAAGACATGGGAGATAAGAACAGTAAGGAAAGAGAACGCTGCTGCCCACGGGCTAGAATATCTTGATCTTAGAAGAGGAGCTTTGGTTTTTGCACGGAGACAGCCCTCAGTGCTGTGGAGGCCTAGGGAGAAGAGCTGACGTCCTTCCCATTTGTATTGGGATGAGCGTGTTGGGCTCTCCGGGGTGGAAAAGAAAAAATTTAACTTGGAGATCGTTCTTCCTGTCTCTAACCATGAGGTAGATGGCCATTCATTTTGTTGCACGGTCCAAAGAGAACTTGCTGTATTTTCTCATGAGTACAATGCCATAAATTTCCAAGTTATCCTTAAGTTCCAAGAGCCTGTTAGCAACCTCTTACTGAGAATAATATAAATATTCGAAAATTTTAAGGAAACCCCCTTCTTTGCTGCCAAACTCTCCCCTCCCCCTCCCACTGCCCTGCCTCTCTTTTTCCTCCCTCCCCTCTTTTAAAACCTTCCTTCTCCCTTCCTTACCCCTTTTCTCACTTCCCAGCCATACACCGCTCCTGAAATGATTGCTTCATTTCCAAATGATGTACTGAGCCGAGGGAGCTGTACCTAATGGTATCTCAAACAGGTCTGTCCTCTTTGTGACGTCGTTATTTGAAATATTAATGTATTGTGAAAAGTTAAATGACTAGCACCTCTCCAAAACAAATGACTCACGAGGAGTTCTCAGAGGAAATGGAGCCATATAACCCAGGTGAGTAACAAATGAAGAGATTTAGAAGTCTCATGATTCCAAAGTCATTTAGCTAGAGTGATTTTATGGACTGTCCTTTCATATTCAGACGTGTACACTGAAAATTGCCTTCAGGGCTGTTTTCAAACGCTACAATCATAGTACTTTTAAATTTCACTGGGCAAGGAGTTTTCTTATTACACATCACATTCAATTCTAAAATACTTGGAATCATAGTTACTCCAGTCAATTAGGGCCTTTGCAATTATATATTCTAATTTTGCTGATTTGTTTGTTGTCAAGGATTTTAGATCACAGACTTTTTGAAAATCTGCTATTATCTCTGAACCCTTTGCATAAGGAACAGCATGGATTTTTCACACGTGGAAGTTTAAGAGGCTTATCCCTCCCTAAAACCTATTCACAGTAGTGGGGATAGTTGAGCATGGGGTTCCTATGGACTCCAGGCTAACTCTTTCAAATTTAGCTCAAAAGCCCACCTTATGTGGAAAGGAAGAAATAAACCCCAGAAGGGCTCAATGCCTTACTGAGAGGTCACACAATAAATGCCTAACAGCCACCAGCAGGCCTGAGTCCTCTTGCTCACTCGCGGTCTTGGTGTTTCCATTCCTGGTGGGAATTTTCACAATCAAAGTCTCAGATGTCTCCCACTCTTTCCCAGCCTCCTGCCAGGCTCTGTTGTCCTGGTTAAGAGATAGAAAGATCAGAAGTGGGAGAAACCTGGCTTTAGTTTTGATCTGTCAAACTTAATGCATAATGACATAAAAGGCTTTATATCAGTCTCTCTAATGGGGATATGGAATAATTATTTCTGCGCAGTTTTAACCACTGAGGAATATTGAAAGAACAAGTGGACTAATACCCATAATGTGTAAAAATAAAATCAAAAGCATATAACTTTGGGACAAAACTTCCTCAGAAAAACACAGCAAAAATAGCCTGTGTTTCCCAAGGCATTACAACCCGAGGGTAAGTGTGAAGCCACAATTCTGGTAGCAAATGAATCTGCCCTGAGTCTCAAGTTCACTGGAAAAATCAGTGAGACACTCTTCTGTCGTTACCGGAAGTCTCAAGCCGACGGCTACGTTCCCTCGCTCCCTCCGCCAGCGCAGCCGCTCTCCCTCCTCCGCCTTCAGCCTCTGGACCCCGCCGAGCTACCTCTGGCTCCGGAGCAGGGGAATCTGCTTTCCTCTTGCAACAGCTGACAAAAGCGTCCGGTGCTGCGCAAGTCACCTGCAAGAGCGTGACGCGCACGACGGTTACCGTAGCCAGCAAAGCAGGCCTGATTCGCACCACCCCCCTCTAGCGCAGCCCTGCTCTGTTACTCCGCATTCCTAACGCCCTACAGACATGTTTCTATTTCCAGTCGCTGCTGATACCTGGTACCAAATAAATGCTGGCAGAGACCTATGATGAGGACAATTTCATTTCCAAGATAATTACTGTAATGTGTTAGTAGAGTCCCTTGATTATGTTGAGGACCATCATGCTTAATTTTGTTTATACTGCTGCAGTATGCACATATGAATGGCACAAAAAGATTCTATGGTGTTTGTCTAAAATGACAAACATGTCATCATGTGATTGTGCACCCTCTGCATGGACACCACACACACACACACACACACACACACACACAGCCTCTTGGCTGAGGACAGCCATTTACTCTGGGGGGGGGGGGCAAGGGAGGGGCAGGTGGGGAAAGCCAATCAGTGAGAGAGGGCGAGACAGGAGCTTGGAGACCTCCGGGCGGGGATCTCCAGGCAGAAGTTCACCTGTAGGGTTAGCTGAAACTTAAGCAAGTGTCCAAAAACCATAACTCAGCAAAGCTAACATGTAGGAGTTTGATATGTGCAGGGAAAAGTAGGTTATTCATTTGTCTTTCTTAGTCTTCTCTTCCTTGACCAGAGGCAAGTAAATATGTGCAATCGCTAGATCTTCATCATGGCAAAAAAATATTTTAGGAAAGCTGAACCCATTTGGCTGTTTTAGTAAGAACATTAAGAATAGTGGGAATACGAATCAGTGACAGAGAAAGGGGAAATCCATGCAGAGATTTTCACGCAGGCTTTGCTGATCAGGAAAGGAAAGGAGAACACCCTCCGTGAAGTGGTTCTGTGCCCAGTGAAAGACTTGTATCAAACGTGGGATGTGATAAAGGCCCTCAGTGAAACTCAAGAGAGAAATTAGAACCTATGCTTCTGATTTCAAACCCGCCTTTCTGCTGTTCAGTCTTTAACATCTTCACTACTCTATTGTTTCGCTTTCAGATACTGAGAAACACAGAACCATAGAGCTGAAGAAATTCTAACCAGGCAGCCCTCGTACCTCATCATCCTAGTACAGGCATCTTCTGTATCACATAAACTAGCTTCTTTTGCTCAGCTATTGGCGAGATATTGCTTTAGGTATAGCATGAACTTCCCGAATTTGCTTGTAGTTGTTATTTATTGGCACTATGAATTTCATGGCTGTAAGTACAAAAGAAGAAAATCAGAGCATCTGTGAACTGGATACCCCTGCACCACTAGATATGATAGGTCAGCAACTCGTTTTAATATGTTGTGGACTTAACACAGGAGATTCTGAGAGTTAGTCAAGTATCTTAGGTTTGAATAACTCTCGGTTAATAATCAGTAGCCTTCTTTTATTGATTTTTCTTATTTGTGGGAGTTAAAACAATTTCCTCCTTATAAATGTTAAATAACCATAAGCATTCTAGAAAATCTCCAAATAATACCCAAGTTTTCATGATCCAGCAGCACTATCCACTATTTAATAGCAGTATCTACTGTTTATCAAACATTTATGATGTACCAGGATTTATTTGTGCTGTTGCTATGTAACCGAGTGACTTAAGTATTATTTTCACTTTCTGGATAATGAAACTAAAGGCCAAGTTATTTTCCCCAAGATGTGAAGCTAGAAGCTGTCTGAATCCACGACATGAACTCTTTTTTTAAATTTAATTTAATTCTTTATTGGTACAATTTATATACATCTCATAATCACATATAACATTGGGGAATTTGTACCAGTATATGACACAAGTCAATTCTCATTTTTTACCTATATCCCTACCCTCTTTATACATGCTCTTTTATTTTCTTTCTGTATCATATTTATTCCTTCCCCTCATTACATTCCCATACCAAATTTCCTATGGAAATTTCCCACTCTATAAAAGCTGTCATACTTTCTAGAGCTCATTTGCATCTATGACATGAACTCTTATCCATGTAAATAAACCATCCCCTAAAAGGAGTTTCTCATCAACAAAGATTTTTTGAAAACTAAAAAAATAAAACCCCAGAAAAAGAAAAAAAATATTATTCAAAAACATCTGTAATAAGGATGAGAGGGCCAAAATGTATCTGTAATGTATTAATGACATTTGGAAAAACAATACATATGTGCTTGTATTAATCCTAAGAAGCTAAGCTAAGAAAAAATAATTTTTCTCTGCAATGTGTGACACATTTCCTCTTTTGAAAAATTTAACAAATGTACTGTGCTGAGCTACATACACACAAACATAAAAATAGGAAGCCTATTTTATTATATCTACCATAATAACTATCACACCAAAGAAATTTATACCAAAAATTTTAATTGTTTGAACATTAATTTAATATGACAAAAATACTCTTTAATAAATGAAATTACCAGTGCCAATGTGAATTGCACTGATATTCTAGCCGATTCACATAGTGAATCATGGCATCATTTGACCTTCACATGCATGACAGTTGCACTTGTGAAATGTTAAATGATCTCCTCCATCCTCCCATTCACCTGCTTATTTGAGTCCGTGCTGAGCAAGTTCACACACTCCTTCCTCCACAAAGCTGACCCCTCCTTGCTACTTTTAATTTTTCTTTTCCCACTAAAAATGACCTCGTCTAAATTTCCTTATGACTAATGCTGACATTAGTTTTAAGATTTAAAAGAAAAATAAGGGACAGAGTAGGTAAGAAGAATGAGTAAGAGTCATGGTTTCCTTTGGATTTTCAACATTAATTCCTCCTGCTCCTTTCAAGAGGATACTCTCATGGGTCAGCATGGAAGAGATACAGGACTTGACATTCCACACAGAATGCAGAGGAAAGAGATGTTATTCATTGGTGGCTGGGCCCCAGGCAGAAACCCAAGGGCTAGCCCACTATTATTTTGTTAATTTGGACCTTAACAGTCCTGAAAGAGACTGTAACAGACTCTGGACATACTGGCAAAACTAAATAAACATGCCGTTAATTTTCCTGAAAATTAATTCATTCCTAAAAACTCTGCTGCTAAATAAAAAGCCATTACATGAATTTTTTCATTAGCTTTGATTGAAAAAGTACTGCTCATTTCCTCCAAACTGAGACACACAAATAATTTTCAACTGATAGAAAGCTACAAAAATTGATGTTTATATAATTAATAATAATTGAATGTAAATACACAAAGCCTCATACATAAAACTTAATGCCATGAGTGTTTAACGTCTTCAGGAAAGAAGGAAGAGGAGCTTGGAACAGAGGAGGAAGTTAGTGGAGGGAGGAAGCAAGGCTGTCAGTCTTTGGGAAGCGCGTTCTCCTTCTGTGTCCTTTTTTTCTGATCAGTTGTTAACCTCAGACAGCGGTTAAAAATAATTCCGTAATATAGAAACCACTTTTAGAGTAACAAAAGTTCATACAGAAAAGTAGTTTAAACCACAGAAATTGTCCATGAACATGGACATGTAGTTTAAACTACAGAAATTGCCCAAAGCATAAAGTACAATTTTCCCTGCACTCAAAGATTTTGGTGTAATATTTTTTACCATAAACTTTTGTGCCAAGCCCACTGATGACTATTTTTTTGTCTGAACCCATAATGTTGAAATATGTAGTATGTTATTTTTAGTGCATTTGGAGATTAAAATGTCATAATACTAAAAAGGGGTTATTCACAAAGAGGTAAGTTTTTCAAAAGGTGGCTGACAAGAAATCATAAATAGCTATTAAGAAGGAACATCTGCATTGTTTCATGGTCTTCTAGAAATCAGTACCTTCTGGGGTGAGGCTTTGAGGAATAATACTGCCTAGCTCAGAAGTTGTTCGGAAGATATCTTGAATACAATAGAAGTGTAAAAAGGGTTAACTTATTGAATTTCATATAGACACCTTATTAAAGAAACTGTGGATCCTGAAAGAGGATAACTGGAATGAGTCCACAGGCTGGCAGTCTCAATAAAGTACCATCTTCTTTCCCTAAGAATGGCAGATTCACGAGATGGCAGAGTACAAAGATGGCCTCCCTTCTCCCAGGGTTTCATTGAAAACCATGAATGCAAGACATAATTCCCTTGTTCCTGAAGAGAATTTTAAGACCCAAAGTTGAAGGTTCTAGACCTTGGACTTCTTGGAGAAAGGCAAGTCCTTAGAGCTTCATTAATGTGTATAAAGGTCTGTCAGTATTGGCCACAATGTCAAGGTTACTTCAGGATTAAGAGTTTGCATTTTATTTTAACATTTTTAGTTTATTTATATTCATTGTTTTTATTTTTACACTGTAAGCATGTCTCCTATGGTAAAATAAACTATAATGTTATTTCCTTGAAACAAAACTTCAACTCATTAAAAAGTTAAAAAATCTTGCTTCTTGGCTCAAGTCAAATATATGGAGAAAGCTAGGGACTTTCTAAACCCATACAAATGATTCCTTAGGTCAGGGAGCTGCAAAGCTGACATAGACAAAAACCTTAATTCTGAATTGTCAAATTGAAGTACCTGTTGAATTGCTAGGCTTGTTGAGTCTCATACTGGTGACCATGGCTAATACTTAGAAAGTGCTGTATTCAATACAGTGTCCCATGCGTCATACTTTCATTATCACAGTTAATATTTGGAAGAACTATAATAAATAAGATGTGTCATGTACAGTATTAGGAAACTAAGGTATAGAGAAGTACATAGGACAAAATTAGTAAAAGGGCTAGAATTAAAACAGACCATATTCTTAATTGTAGACAATTGCTCAGAAATGAGTGAGTGATAGAGAACTAAAGTGACAATAGGTGGAAAAATCTGGTCTATATGTATTCTGAAACTCCAACTACTCACTGAGACTTCCTTCATAGAATATGCTTTAGAAGTTTGCACTTTAAAGATGTCCTCTCTTTAATATACTATTATGTCATTGTAAAGCAATGTATTATAAGGAAAAGTCAGTGCTCATGATGAATCCCATCCTATCCCATTTGATTATGTAATTAGCATCAGAAAAAATATATCTCTTGCCTTTCATGGTGCCTTGTTATCATTTTCAGTTCCTCTTCACCTCTTCCATTCTTTACTATTAGAGCATAATGTACACCACATAGTGGAATTACCTAACTTATAGACAAACATCTACCTTCCTGCCTGAAATTTCCTTTAAAACATTCACTGTCCATCACAAACGTAATATATCCCCACCTGGGTTCCTGAGAATTACTTCCAAACTGGCTTCTCATAGGGTCTTCTGATCCAGAAACTTGTCCTGTTGTATTACAGCTTATGTCTAGATGACCTCCCAAAGGCCAATGCTTTCATGGGTGGGGCTTGTCAGAGGTGGCTGAACCTAGAGTGTGTGATGCTGGCATCAAGGGTGTGCAATTACTAAATTAGTCCACTGATTAGTGTGACAAAATTCTGGTAGGGTTAAAGGAGTCTCATCCTGGATGTGAATACGACTTCCCCTAAAAGCAGGTCGTCTGGACAGGAAGAGTGGTCATTTGCTACTTTCTGATTGCTTCCTCACTACTTTGCTGCTTTGCTGCCTTCCTGCCTCCTGCCTGCCATGATCTGTTTCTTTTCTGTGATGCCCCTCTGCCACAACACTTTGCTTTGAAAGCAACTTACTATAGACTGAAACCTCTACAATTTGGGAGCTGAATAAACATCCCTCCTTTAACCTTGGGTATTGAGTACTTTGTTTCAATAATGAGAAAAGTACGTGCAACAAGTTGCTCAGCCAGACTTTAGAAAGCCACTTTTTATTCTTTTCTACATTCCACACAGGAATTCTTGTTAGCTCTAAATATGTCCAATGTATATGGATATGAGGACACTTCTAATCATCTTTACTGCCACCACATTGATCCAGGGCACCATAGTATCTTCACTGAGTTAATATAATTACCCAATTGTCTATATAATCCTGAGTTTCTTATATCCATTGTGTTACTTTGCTGATTTTATACCCTACTTTTCCTTCTAATTCTTTCTTTTTATATCAGACTGGCCTATCTACTGTTATCCTAATTTCCTAGGCACACTTTTACCAAAGGGCCTTAGCTCTTGATATTTCCTCTACATGGACTATTTATACCTTAGAAATATACATAGCTAAGTTAGTTTCTTTATTTTTTCTTCCTTTCTTCACCTCCATCTTCTCACCCATTAAAATTCAAATTCTGTCTGTTTGGCTTTTCCTCTCTGTTTGGTCATCCCATCTACAATTTCTTACATATTTTCCTTGCACAGGTTTTTTTGCTCAGTTCTTAGATATGAACTGAATACTTCAGAACTAAACCAGGATCGGAAGGGACCATAAAATCCCCCAGAAAAGAATTTTCAACCCCAATACCACATACCACAGTGCCGGGCATGGTGGCTCACGCCTGTAATCCAAGCACTCAGAGGCAGAGACAGGAGGATTGCTGAGTTCGAAGCTTGCCTAGGCTACATTGTGAGCTCAGAGCCAGCCTGAACTACAAAGCAAGACCCTGTCTCAAAAAAAAAAAATCTTTGATATAAATTAGAAAAGCATTGTCAAAAACTTGATGAAATAAAAGTGCTGGGAAGATGTGTTATCAGCCACACACTCTAGAATGATTTTTTCCAAGGAAGATTAGAAGACAGTCCTTTCAACAAAGGACTTGAGGAAAACACTGATGAGCACTTGCATCTTTGAAAATTTTTTTAAAAAACAATGTCTGTGGTGAGTTTACAAAGGCCAGGGACACTGACAGAAGACCCTGAAGTGAAATTAGAGTTGTTATATTGATAGGAATGGAAGGGTCCCAGAAGAGCAGAGGTCAGAGAGTGGCAGGCAGTTTAACCGGCAGAAACAAAATGTGCCTAATTACACCGTGAGGAGCAATATCAGTGCCATCATCAGAGAGGTAACTAGAAATCGTGGGTTAAATCTGATAAGGTTTCTCAAAATAAAACAGGGGGATGATCCAATAATATGCTACTTGAAGTAGCAATCTATTCATCAGAGTAGCAATTTGAACCATGATAACATATTTCGAGCAAGGAGGAAAATTTTCCTTGAAAGACAATTTTGACAGATGTGGTGAATATCTTGACCACAAGAGATCTGGTCAATATCTTGACCAAGAAGAGATCTTTTCTATGCTTTAGATCTTTTAACCCTCTCATAAGCATCTTAAGAGCACATTATTACTTTTCTTCTCATTGTTTTATGTATTATATACACAATAAGATTTTAAAAAGCTGAGTGACTTGTCTGAGTTTGCAAAGCTGTAAACAAAAACCTTACGTGTAATTTTGTTTCTACTTGACCTTCCAAACATTGTCAATATGATTCTTAATACCTTTGGTTGTTTTTTAGAATCTAATTCAATGAAAGGACTCATAACCCCTATTTTGAAATAGGAAGTAATCCTTGGAATCATGTAGTTGGTTTTACACTTTACATGTACTTGGTTTCACAACTAGAAAAATTATCAAAATTTGATCAAGTTTCCCATTGGAAAATAAGAATTTAAATAATATTATTTCTACAAACTAAGATCCAGTATTGTAAGAGTCAAGAATGGAGTCACTGAGACTTAAGAGATGGCTTAAAAAAAAACTCTGAAAAGGGGCTATTAAAAACTTTTGCAAATACCACATAAGTGATACAGGGAATTGGCTGATTTTAGTGAACAAATGATGATTTTCAGGAGCTGTGACACTTGGAGGAAATGTTTCTTTACAAATGTTTGATCCTATCACAGAGTATTTTTTGGGCCAATCTGCATAGATTCTAAATTTCTCTTGTCTGTCTGCATATTTCAGTTGAACTCTGCATCTCTCACGTCCTGCAAAGGAAAAGCAAATAAATGATTGAGTACTACACACAAAGAATAGACGGAAGGTAGGAATGGAGCCAACTACCCACACTTTCATTCTGGTGTCCCAACTATGGTAATTTGCACCCCTTCTGGAAGATGGGACTAAATATGAACCCCTCTTGGATCAGACATCACCTTCTCTATCCCCTCCTTTGCCATCCTGAACAGCAGAATCATCCTTGAGGTCATTATAACAGAGCCAACATAACGCCACGCACAGGTCCAATCTATGTGAGTATTTCCACATATCCTCTTCCCTATATAATTTCTACCCATCAACATGCCTGTTCCTAAAAGATCTAATATTTTATTCCTTCCTAAGATCTTGTAAAATACTGAGATGTTTACATTTTCCACATATTAACAGTCACTTTTTTTTAGAGGGACAAATACAATAAATCAATATAATCAGAAGGATGAGTATAAACCTTTTTGATAAATCCTAAGGTCAAAACCATGTCTACAAAGCCAACCTAAAATAGTACTTCTGTGGATTGTCATAATTTTATGTAGCACTGGCATCCATTTTGAAGATAAGTTGGACTTCGTACCACACGCAGGGCTTAGTCACTTTTGACACCGTTCCCTGGTTCCCTGCCCTGTCTCCACCCAGCCCTGCAATCGAGTCGATCCGGGTTTCTGCCTGCAGAGCCGCCCCTGCTGAAACCTTCCTGCATGAGTCTCCTGACTCAGCGCGCTGACCCACAGGGGCCGCCTGCCTCTGTGCTCCGGGGACAACCGCTCGCTCACAGAACTGCCTCACGGAACCGGTGTCTGCTTGTTCTAAATTCAGATGCAAGAACTCTCTCCCGTGTTCCGTGGAGCATCTAGTGTCCGCACGAGAAGTTCTGAAAATTCCCAGAGATAATATCTTCATGGTTGCTCTAGGCTTGCCTCTTTATCCCCACTGGGCTATTAATGCCACTGGCGTTTGATCCCTTAGATTTACTTCCCTGTCCTCTGTTCCACTACTGTTAAACAAAACATGAAAAGAACGTCTTTTCTTCCAACGTGCCTACAAACCTCTGCCCTATAGTAGTTGCATATATAGTAGGTTTAACTGATTAAAGTAATATTAATATTTATTTATGTGCCCAGTATAAACTTAAAATTGATATTAGACAGTTTTCTTAGCCGCTATAATTTGATACTGGCCGTGTTACTTGGCCATTTCTGTTCCTTTCTCCTCTCTTCTCCAGTGAAGGTATTTTGACACCCTCTTTAAGTCTGTCACTCCACATCCAGAGCAGTTGCGGCAGTGACAGGAGCTTATGTCTAAATCTATTCAGTCTCCAAACCATGAAAAGAACCAGTAAAACCACACCAGCCTCTCAGCTCTGTCATAACTGTAGAAAGAAAACATTGCAAGTTCAAGTTACCTGTAAGTAGAAATACAGTATAAGCACCAGATTCTGGAACAACCAGCTTTTTAAGTCCCTCTGCAATCATTCATAGAGAATAAAGGATTTTTGTTTTAAAATGTGCAAGAAAAACAAGAAAAGATTAAGTTAAAATCACCCCAGAAAGAAAAAGCGCAAAGTCCTGATAATAACTAGAACAGATTATTGACTACCGAGAACTCATGATTCCATATGAACATAAATGAATACATAGAAATGTCATAAATGGAGGAGTGCCGTTTTTTTGTTTTTGTTTTTGTTGTTGTTGTTGTTTTGAGACAGGGTCTCGCTCTGTAGTTCAGGCTGGCTCTGAGCTCACTATGTAGCCTAGGCAAGCTTCGAACTCAGCAATCCTCCTGTCTCTGCCTCCTGAGTGCTGGCATGACAGGCATGAGCCACCATGCCTGGCACTGTGGTATGTGGTATTGATAGCTGGTGGGCGTGAGTTTCTATGCCCAGCATTGTATGTGGTTACCAGGGATCCAACTCAGGACGTTGTGCTTGCAAGGCAGGTGCCAGAACCACTGAGCTAACCCTCCAGCCCAAGAGTGGTGTTATTTTTAATATAATATCAACTAATAAGTATGGATAAGTATATACATGCTTTATATAATGTAATTAATATAATGTAATTACTTCAGAGAAAATAAAACCTTTACAATAGAAAACTCAGCAGAGCCATCTTACCCAAGTGACTACAGCTAATTTCTTAATGACAGGACTAAGTAGCACTGTGTGCCTCTTGATGTGAGTGAGATGCAGATTTGAATATTGCATGGTTTTTCCCATTAAAGTCTGGATTTCATAGCATACCCATCTTTGCTGATTTAGCCAGTAATGGTAGGTAAAACTACACCATGTTATTTTGTTTATCAGCTTTAAAATAGATAACTAATGTAAATTGAGTATATAACTATGACAAGTACAGTGCTAGGAAAATTCCATGTTATTTTTTTCCTTTCAAAAATCTCATAGGCTTGATTAGATCCTTATCTGTTTATGAATAAGAAACAATATCAGAGAAGATGAAGAACTTGTCTAAATCACACAGCTTCTAAGAAGTGGCAGAAATAAATGTCTAACCTTGACCAACCAGATTAGAAAATCATTATGTTTTATAGTACCCACGGTAGTTTATGGTGCCTCATAATTAGTAATTTAGTGGTTTTATTTTTGGCTTTTGCCAAACCTCTCTGAAGAAATCACCCCAAATCAATAATTATTAATTTGATGTTCTTAAATTGAATTTTAGTATGAAAGATGATAGTCAGCTTCCCATGTAAGTCAACCATTTTGTTTGACTCAGTCCTATTACTGAGATAGTTTTCTTCTGGGAAGCAATTTTAAATATGCTTTGACTTTTCTGGAAGAACTTGTAATGCATTAAATCCAAAAGTAAATGATATTAATTTTTAAATTAAAAATGGACATGAAAATCAAAACAAACCTCTTAATACAGTCTATCTTAAGATTAAGTTTTTATTCTGTTTTAATGAAAATCTCGCAGAAGGATTCAAAGATCTAACCAAAATAACAAAACCAAATCCTTGCCAATACTTTCAGCTTTCAAATTCTAAAAAGCCAAGTGCGATATTGGTCTGTCAAGAAAGCATCTAGCTACTCTTTTCCCTCTAGGTACAGTAGCTCTATTTACATAAACACTGCCAACATATGAGTCACCGTGTCAGACTGTGACATACCCACAGCATACTGCAGTATTTAACTCACCACTGAAGGAAACAGAGGAGAACGAGGAGTCAATAAATCAATATGTTGTAGGTTGTATGTGTAACTTAGCTGGTTATATTCAAGCCTTTGAAGAATGATAGGAAAAAAACTGTTTATTCAGAATCATCTAGTCAAGAGAAATGCACTGTTTTGCTGAATTTACATTGGCAGATGTCAGACTTAAAGAGAAAGAGACAGGATATGCAATACAGTTCACTCTCCCTTTAAGCAGTTCCAATGCTAAATTTCACATAACAAAACAAACAAAAATATCATTTTATTTCTAAAGCATTCTGAAGAGCAAATTTAGGTGGCTCTGTGCATATGTAGACCATACTTTAAAGAAAAGATATGTTTTGTAGAAATTTAGTGTACTTTCCTACCCTGAAAAAGTGCCAAATCTGAAATTTTGAAAATTAGAAATACAATGTGTTTTATTTATATTGAAATATATTTATGATTTCCATAATTAAACCTACTAAAATAAAAAAGCTGTCAGATTTTTCTTGGCATGTAAGCACAAAGAAAAATTAGACAGATCAGGTTTTCTTGAACTTATATATAATCCATTATAAACCCTTTTATATTCATATCAGATAATAACTCTAATGACTTTTTTTTGGTAAAATGAAAATGTGGTCACTGGATTGTGACATAATTTAAGTGAATTGCCTGGGCACTTACCTCAGTGGCTCTGCCCCTGCCTCGCAACCGTAAGGTCCTCAGTTTGATCACTGGTACTAGAAAAAAAAAGTGAATTCATGTGCAAAGAAATGTGATCTCTGTGTTCTAGAATAACAAATGGAATACAATGTAGAATGCCTAAAAAGTAATTAAAAACTCATTTGAAGTGAAAATGTAATGAAAAAGATAAGAAAGGAAAACATATGTAAGAAAAATACCTCTACTTAAAGATACTCTCCAAACATTGTAAGAAAATCCCCCACTAAATCTCATGAAGAAATAAAATAGTAATACACCAAATATTGAGTCAACAAATATTTATTAAGTTCCATATAAAGTTTAAAGTGACATAGTCTTTGAGGTCATGAGAGAAATATACACCGACATTACACCAGAGTGATATAATGAAAGTGTTGACAGCACAGAGGAGCAAGTAGAAATAGAGATGTATATTCCCACAACTACTATACAGATTCAATACAATTTCAATTGAAATCCCATCACCATACTTCATAGAGCTAGAAAAAATTATCCAAAAATTCATCTGGAACCACAAGAGACCTAGAATAGCAAAAGCAATTCTAAGCAACCACAACAAGGCAGGGGGTATTACAATCCCCAACTTAAAACTGTACTACAAAGCCACTGTGATGAAAAGTGCATGGTACTGGCAAAGTAACAGACCCGAGGACCAGTAGAATAGATTAGAAGATCCAGAAACAACTCCAGATACACAAAGCCACCTTATCTTTGACAAAGGAGCCAAACATCCTCAATGGAGGAAAGATAGCCTCTTTAACAAATGGTGCTGGAAAAACTGGACTTTAACCTGCCAAAAACTAAAGCTACACCTATCTCTTGCACTGTATATTAAACTAAAATCACAATGAATTTGAAACTTAAACATTAAAATCAAAACACTAGGGCTGGAGGATTAGTTCAATGGTTCTGGCTCCTGCCTCGCAAGCGCAAGGTCCTGAGTTCAATCCCCGGAAACCACATAAATGCTGGGTGTGGAGACTCACGCCCACCAGCAATCAATAACACATACCACAGTGCTGGGCGTGGTGGCTCACGCCTGTCGTCCCAGCACTCGGGAGGCAGAGACAGGAGGATTGCTGAGTTCCAGGCTTGCCTGGACTACACAGTGAGCTCAGAGCCAGCCTAAACTACAAAGCGAGACCCTGTCTCAAAAAAAAAAAATCAAAACACTAAACCTGCTACAAACAGGTTAAGTAAAACTCTTGGAAACATTGGCTTAGGCAGAGACTCTATGAACAACTCCTCTATAGTACAAGAACTAGCAGAAAGAATCAACAAATGGGACCTCATCCTACTAAAAAGCTTCTGCACGAAAAAAGAGACCACTGTCACCACTAAAAGATAACAAACAACATGAGAAAATATCTTTATTAAGCTGTTTGTCAGACAAAGGGCTTCTACCTAGAATATATAAAGAACTTAAACAAATCAGTCCCCCCAAATTTAAAGACCCAGTTCAAAAATGGGCATCTGAAATGAACAGACACTTCTCAGAGGCAGAAGTCAAAGCAGCCAAGAAGCATATGAAGAAATGTTCAACGTCACTAGTCATTCAAGAGATGCAGATATAAACAACACTGAGATTTCACCTCACTCCACAAAAAATGGCTGCTATTGTGAAATCAGTCAGCAATAAATGCTGGCAAGGCTGTGGGGAGAAAGGAACCCTTCTCCACTGCTGGTGGCATTATAGTCTTCTACAACCATTGTAGAGATCAGTGTGGAGATTCCTCAGAAAACTAGGATTAGAGGTCCCATTTGACTCTGCCATTCCCTTGCTGGGAATATACCCAAAGGAATTCAAAGAATCGTATTGTAAATTCATATGTGTACCCATGTTTATAGAAACTCAGCTTGTGATAGCCCAATTTTTGGAAACAACCCAGATGACTATCAACTGGAGACTGGATAAAGATGTGTTTTTTATATAAAATGAAGTATTACTCTGCCATAAAGAATGACAAGTTTCATTCATTTATGTGCAAATAGATACATCTTGAGGACACGCTAATAACTGAAATAAATGGATCATACATATGTAAACACCATATCTTTTTCTCTGGTATGAGAATTTATAGATATGAATGAGTTCTAGAATATATGATGGATTTTATAAAATAGGAAATATTCAAAGGGAATGTTGTTGGGGAACTTAATGAAGGGAAAGAATAAATATGATTCAGAAATAAAAAGAAATAACATGTATATAAGGGGTGTGGGCTGTGGATAGGTAGGAATATGGGTAAAAAGGAGAATTAACTTGTGTCATATACTGGTACAAATTCCCCAATGTTCAGTGTGATTGTGAACTGTATATAAAATGTACCAATAAAGAATTCAATTTTTTGAAAAAAGAAGTTAAAATGTGAGATGGTGAATGAATAATCACAGTGCTTCCTAGACAGTTATAGGAGAGAACAGTGCAAAGCTATAGGAAGGAAAGAGAACATCATATTTTGAAAGATTTTTAAATGTCACAACACAGCTATAGTGTAAATAAGAGAACAATCTGCCCATTTTATTACAGGTTCACCAGAGGATTTTTATTTGTTGGGTAATGTCTGCTGAATGTCTGCTCCTACTCATCAGTGAAAATTTGAAAAAGACAAAAAGAAGAAGAAGAAAATTAAACCTACTT
>PVIC010019252.1:0-30683 GCA_004025085.1 Thryonomys swinderianus | reverse complement strand
AAAAGGCTATCTCTCCTCCTTTTAAGATACTTGTCTCCTTTGTCAAAGTAAAAGGTGGTTTAGTGTGTCTGGAGTTGTTTCTGGATCTTCTAATCTACCCTACTGATCCTCAGGTCTGTTTCTTTGCCAGTAGCATGCTGTTTTTATCACAGTGGCTTTGTAGTATAGTTTCAACTTGGGGAGTTTTTTTTTTTTTTTTTCCTGAGATTTTCTCATGCTGAGGGGTGTAAAGTAAGAAGCAATCCATCTGGGGTTCTTGGAGTATAGACTGCATGTGGACTCTGATTAATCCCTTACACTGTGTACCCTGGGCTGGTCCTAAATTGCAAAAAGTAGTACATAAAACATAAAAATATATATTCACTGAAATATTTTCAGAAAAGTTCCTAAATGTGCAGAAAAAGGTAGATACCAAAATAATGGAGGCATGTAGGATCTTAAATAAACACACAGACACACAGACACACACACACACACACAAACTACTTTCCACAACACATCAGACTTAAAATGCCAGAAATTTAGAGCAAAGAAACAATGTTAAAAGGTAAAAGCAAGAAATCCCAAGTTACTTGGTTTATTATCTATATATCTCTATCTATCTATCTATCTATCTATCTATCTATCTATCTATCTATATTATTATAAAAGACCCCCTCAATATTTGTGTCTTGCTTTTGGACATGATATTAGAAATCCTCTTTTGTGCCTTTTTGAAGTGTGGTAACAAAACACGGTGAATGCTCCTGCTAAAACACAACTACATAAAAGATTGGTTCATGAAAATACTATGAAATGTTTTTATGCCCCTTATTCACCATATCTGCAACTGTGTGAATGTTAGCTCTTTTTCAGAATCAGAATAACCATGAATAGATATGCAGTCGATTTAAGATATCAAGGTTGTGGCAACACCACAACTAAAGACAGGAACTAAGCTTCCAGAATGGTTTGAGAGTGGCAAAAAAGAACGATACAATAAAATACAGAGGTATGAAATTAACGTTTTTTGAAAAAAAAAAAACAACACAAAAGAAGCAGAAAAATCTAAAATGAATCTGTACAAACACAGACTGTAGGAAATAAAGGTGAAGCCTGGAGCTGAGATGGTGTGATGAAGTCCTTGCAGAGACTGTGCGGGGTCTGACCTCTGTCCAGGGCTACAGAGTCAGGGCTATTGTTTGTTTTTTAATGTTTGATTTGTTAACTATTGGTAAATTGGTTTTATGTAGCTATAAATACATGTATTGCAAACAGAGACAAGCTTCCGCGAAGATAATTTTCAACAGGAATGGAAGACTAAAGCTGAAGGAACTAAAAGAAATAAAGCAAAAGAAATCTAAAGACAGAGAATGGAATAATATTTTAAAAACTAATGAAATATATAATAATCTAGAAAATTAATGAATTTAAATGTTTGTTCTTTGAAAAGATCAATATTATTCATAAACCCCAGGCAAGACTGACCAAGAAAACTGGAAATAAGTACAAATAAGATGAAATTGTTGTGTCAGATGTTTTGCCAAAAATGTAATAGAAAGTTGATGTAATGGACAAAATCTAAGAACATGCTAAATACCCCAAACACATAGTCTGAACACTGTTCTATATGCTAAAATATTGAATTTAAAATACAAATATTTGGGCAAATAAGTAAGGAAAGATAGTTTACTGGTGAATTATACATTTAAGAGAGAAGTTATAGACAAATTATTCAAGAGAACATTTTCTGCTTCATATTTTATACCAGTACAAATTTTATACCATTAATATATTCCAAATATATTCATATATCAAAAGTTTTTTCCCAAAATTAGAGTATATAATCATTATTCTTTATGTAATGTGGAACATCAATGTTAAATACACCTTCTTTCAACTTTTAATTTTATTAGTATATGTTTATAGTACAATCTACTTGTATTCTTTTTATGAAGTTGTTGAGTGTACGAGTCTTAATTTTTTTCCTTATAGTCTTTTTCTGACCTCCCTCTCAATCTTGAGCTCCTTTCCAGTTGAAAAACTCTATCTCCCTACTTTCAATTATCTTTTTGATTTACTCTTCATTTCACCACTAAAAATATTTTCTGTAGAATTCAATAGTTTCCTTCTATTGGATTCATTGACTTGGCTTTAATCCTTAGAGTAACAAAAGTTCTTATAAAAAGAACTGTATCTTTCTGAAGTTTTTTATTAGATATAGTATTTGCTATATGTTGACTATTTCCCCCCTTTCCTGATTCATACTATTGTTCTGGGTTCTTTTCATTTGTGATCTCCCATATTTGTACTAGGGTAACAAAAAAAATTCACTTTTTTTTCTCTATTTGAAGATATCTTCACTTACATTATATTTAATATTATTGTTTTTGTTAAAATTCTAGTAAATATTTTATGTGTAACAAATGACATTCAACTTCAACTTTTTTTTCTGTCATACTATTTATAACAATAAATTACTTATAGTCCAGTTTTTTACCTATATTTTAGAAGACTTTTCTTCTCTTTATCTTTAATGTGAAATATTGTAACTATACAAAAAATCTGAATTTTTGTGGTTTTTCACAAAAGAAAAGATAAGACACAATGAAGGATAGGTTAAAAATTTAGCAGGGTCTTTATTACATATAGACATCCTTTTCCCAGTTTGATTCTCAAAATCCATGCTAAAGGAAAGCACAGAGAGGAAGCCTTCTATAAGTCATTTATCTTTCTCTGGTGTAGCCAGGTTCTCTACCTGATTCTGTTGGGTGAAAATCATTAGTAAACAAACTAGCCCTGGCAGCTGTCAAGGGATTTTCAAAAACAGAACATTACAGGGGCCAAACAACTCTAAACTATTCAAATATAATCTTGGCATAAATTTATTTTCTTTGTCTTGCACACTGCTCAGAATATACATTATCTGAGCACTTATATCTTTAGTCAAGTTTATACTTTACACAATTTACTTTTAATGAACACCATAGAACATAGGACAAAAGACTCAATAACAGTATGAATAGTGGGTAGGCAGCTATGGTGCCACGATTGGTTGTTTTTGTCCCAAATAAATCTAAAATTTTAGTAATTCATTTGTTAAAATGTGTCTCTTGTACTATATATTTCAATTATTTTTAGACTATTTCAATCCTTTGATTTTTTTCCTTTTTTGAACTTATTGGTACATTTTAGATATTTATTACCCTTGTGGCAAGATCCAATCTCCAGTGAGTCCCATACATTATTGTCACATTAAATACTGAGAATATATACATGTACATGATGGATCTTGAAAAGAAAGAAAAAAATTGATGTTTTATTTCTTTTCTAGTATATATATATACTTATCTATTTTCAGCTAATAATCCTCCTTTCCTCTTAATCTGCTTTTGATCTACTAAGTATGCAGTTTTGATTACTGTATTTTATTCCTAAAATTCTTTGATTTAAAATTATTTTTCTATAAAGTTATGGTTGTTTTTTGGCTTTTCTGCTTTATCAGACACACAGTGCAGTTGACGATTTTTCTACTGAACTATGCAGACTTCTTTCCTTGGTTGTATAAGAATTTGTGGTTTTTTTTGAAGTGGTAATCAAAAATGTTTTAATGATTAATATTAAGACATCAATTGACAGTCCAGGTGTATCAAAATATCAACATGACCTGAGCACACTGATGGAAATGGGAGCATTTCTGTATGGAAATAAGCAGGCATCTGTACACTAGTACCTAGGCATGGAGACACATATATTACAGACATACACTGAATTGTCAGGTCCATGCAAAAGATACTGTAATTCCTTCCAAACAGAAAGCCCATGAATCTAGTACAAGAGTTGACTGGGTCTCTTGAGTATGAATAACAAAAATATTAGACATATAAAAGCAAATTTTACAAAAATAAAGGAAGAGTAGTAAAAGATTTCAGGCAGAAGTCAAAGATTGTGCTGTTTTCAGAGGATTTTTTTTTTTTTTTGAGACAGGGTTTCGCTTTGCAGTTTAGGCTGGCCCTGAGCTCACTATGTAGCCCAGGCAAGCCTCAAACTCAGCAATCCTCCTGTCTCTGCCTCCCGAGTGCTGGGATTACAGGCGTGAGCCACCACGCCCGGCCAGAGGATTTTATTTTTTTGGATTCAACATGCCTGTATCAAAAGGTTAGAGTAGGAGTGAGATTAAAAAGGAACATACAGTGACAAGTTCCATACTTGGAATTCCAAGAAACAGAAGTGGGGGGAAGGGAAAGAAAAGAAAAGAAAAACATAATTAAGATATGTCATATATGCATACTGACTAACCACAGTAACTATAATCATTATGTATTGCACATATGTATTAAAAATGAAAAGGAAAGGAAAGTATCCCATCATCTGTAGATTAAGTTTCATATAGAAATATTTTATACAGGAAATAGTCCAATAAAATATATCATAATAAGGTCATTCACAATCTTGTGGATAACAAAGAAATTAGGTAGAAATCTCCCACCAAGACTTAGAACTGCATTGCAGCTGGCAGGAGAGGCTGAGTTCTATATCACTGCCATATTTGTCATATTTTCTTGGTCCATTCATCTATGGATGAACATTTTGGTTGTATCTACAACTTTGCTATTCTGAATTGTGTTGCAATGAACACATCAGTGCTAACATTCTAAGATCTTGGGCTCAGTTATTTAGGTAAAAAGCTAAGTAGCATAATATTTAAAAGTTTTTCAGGTATCTCCATAGTGGTAGTATAGTGGTTGTGGAATTTTTAAAGTCACCCAATGAACAAGGGTTCCAGTTTTCTGTATGCTTCACCAATGTTTGTTTTGTTTGTTTGTTTGTATTTTTATGGCTTATCTGATAGGTGTGAAGTAATATTTTTTTTTGTTTTTATTAGCATTCTACCAGCGAATAATGGCATATAGTGGCATTTTAGTCAATCTTTTTTTTAATTGATTTCTTTATTGGTACAATTTATATACATCTCAAAATCACATATAACATTAGGAAATTTGTACCGGTATATGCCACAAGTTAATTCTCATTTTTACCCATATCCCTACCCACTCCCCCTTCCTCCCCCCTTTATACATGCTCTTTTATTTTCTTTCTGTATCATATTTATTTCTTCCCCTCATCACATTCCCAATCTTAAACAATAATAAAGTTTTGTAAACTGGGTAAACACTGAGGTTAAATGAAATGAACCAGTCACAGAAGGACAACTATTATGTGATTAAAATTATATAAATCTAAAATAGTAAATTCATACAATAGTGGTTTCAAGGAACAGGCAGGGAGGGGAATTAACATTTGCAAAGAGTCCTTCGTAGGTAAGATTAATAACATCTAGGGATGCATTATACACATTGTGCAAATAGTTGAAATACTATATTGTACACTTAAAGTTTAAGACAGTAGATCTCATATTAATTTGTTTTAGTATAATAAAATAAAATTTAAGAAAAAGACATGAAAGTTGATATAGTAATCAATTTTAAATTAAAAATACTGATTTGTGTTTAAACATTATAAAAAATACAACCTAAAAAAAAAAACATAGCACTCGTGAGACAGAGGCAGGAGGATTGCTGAGTTTGAGGTTTGCCTGGGCTACATAGTGAGCTCAGAGCCAGCCTGAACTACAAAGCGAGACCCTGTCTCAAAAAAAAAAAAAAATAGCAGAAGCTGGAACTAAGAACATGGGAGTGGGAAATGCAAAGCCAGAGTGGGGTAATGATACAACTGAGTCAATGATAAATATGAGGTATGCAGAAGAATTTTCCATCTAGGAAACAGAGGCATACTATGCACTTTTTTATAATATTAATATTAAACAAGCAACACATTAGAAATGAATGATTACAGGCTTCTAAAGATGTTAAGTTTGCATTTGGGTTGTTGGACTTTGAACAGAAATGGTAATCCACAGTTGAATTTGAGCACCTGAAAATCAGGACTAATGTCTGTATTAGTGATATTCTTTCTCCAAGTATGTAATCACATTTAAACAATAAAAATTTTCTATTTAAATTTTACTTACCACATAAATAAATTGATATCTGATAAAACAGCAATTTACTTGATATCTACTGATATATATAATTCACATTAAAACCCTCTGCCAATATTATTAACATGATCCTGGAAATAGGTTAGTGAAAGCAGCACTATCTTCTGTTGTAAGTTCATCTGCAGCACTAGCAACGCACAATTCTATTAATCATGAAAATAATATATTTTATATCCAATAAAATATTAAAATAGAGGGCAGCCACTTAAAATGGTTATTAGTTGCAACAATTGAGGTTCAACATTATTTTCATTTAATCTACTAATTAAATAAGTAATTGTTCCCCCACAAAATAAGAACAATCATATAGCAAAGTATGAATAGTTCATATGCTTCCTGAAATAGACAAAGTGTTGAGGAATGAACATCTTCTGCATTATTAATTAGACAAATAAATGGCCAACTTCCTAGATTATTACAAGTGATGATATTCAAGAGATCAGGGGCTATAATAATTCCTGTAAATGTAGTGTGATGGGAAACAAAGGCAGTTAATGCATTAGTAAAGTGGAAGCTTGATATAATGTCACCTATAATCAACTTTAGAAATCTTTCTTCATTTGTTGACAAAGAATTATTACTCTCTTTGAAGAGGTTGAGAAAGAAGTAAAATAAGCTCAAAATCTTCATTTCCATAATTTCTTAAACAAATGATGAAATGACTTCTACACAATTCTTTCTCATTCTTGTTACCAATTACATTCATTCAGTCTTTAGCTTAATGTCATATCATTATATTCTTTTCCTAGCACTTACATCCATTTTGCTAATTTATTTTGCACTGTGTAGAAAATACCTCTATATATTTCTATTTTATCATAGATTATTGGAAAAGAATAAGTACAAAGAGGATAAATACTATGATATCATTATAATCTATTGTTGTATTTAACAACTATATTGTTATATTATTATATTTAGTAATTTGAAATTATCAAAATTAGCAATTACTTTGCGCATTTTGCTTGTTACTTAATAACATATTAATGAAATCTGAGGTTAAATGATATCAGAGATAACTATTAATTTTGGCTTTTAAAATGTAGAATACTACATATCAACTTATTAGACTTTGTGCGGGCCTATCGAGGGAAGTGACACAGAAACTGAGGTGCAGGTAGGAAAGGGACCCAGTAAAAAAGGGACAGGCACCATTCCCCACCATTTCAGACCAGAAGGGTATAAGCTCTCCACTTTCTGTAGGCCTGTTGGGGGAAGTGGCACAGAGACTCAGGTACAGAAGCCCCACCCTCCTGTGACCAGGCAGAAACCAGAAGCCTGTGGAATCTCCACTTCCTTATGGGCCAGACTGGACATGACAATTGGAGGGGCAAAATCTCCAGAGACAACACCTACTTGTCTGTGGACATGGATGCAAAGAAGAATAATATAAGACTGATTGGAGTTACTGAGCAAACAGGAGATAGTTGGGAAGACATTTTAAAAAAAAAATGTTTACAGCCAAAATTGGAGAAAACTTCACAGGGAAGGGAAATAATTGAACATACAGATAAATGAGGAATATAGGACTCCAAAATGTCCCTTATATTTAAAAAAAAACTACATAGACTGAAAGTAAAAGGATGGAAAACAATTCCCCATGTAACAAAAAACTGCAAAAAAGAGGAGTATATATTCTATTTGTATACAAAACAGATTTCAAACCAACACTGATTAAGAGAGACAAAAAAAGGACATTAATTCCTTGTACAGAGAGCACCCAAGAGAAAGAGATAACATGCATAATTATTTATGCACCAAATTCCAGTGCACCCAACTATATCACAAATATTAATGGATATGAAAATGCTAATAATCATTAATACACTAGTAGTAGGCGATTTCAACAACTTGGTATAGCAACTAGACAGATCAACTGGAAAAACGATCAATAATAAAATACTTGAACTGAACCAAAGCTTTGAAAAAAGAAATTTAATAAATATCTAAAACATTTCACACAACAGTGTCAGAATATACATTCTTCTAACATACTCATGGTTCATTCTCCAAAATAGATCACATACTAGTTGATAGAACATGTTTAAGTAAATGCAAAGCAATTGAAGTTACCCCCTGTATGCTGGCAGACCATAGAGTCTTGAAATTGGAGTTTAATATAAAAAGAAATTCCAAGATCCTCACAAACATATAGAAATTGAACAACACACTGAACACCAACCAATGGGTCACAGAAAAAATTAAGAATGAAATTAGGGCTGGGGATTTAACCCAAGTGGTATTGTACCTATCTTGGAAACACAAGGACCCAAATTTGATCCCTGTATCACAAAATAAATAAATAAAAATAAATATTAATGAAATTAAACATTTTTTACATTTAAATAATAGCCCTAGTAAATCTTATAGGAATGTATGGGTTACAATTAAAGCAATTATACATAGGAAATTCATAGTAGTGAACACCTAAATCAGGAAAATAGAGCAAGCTCAAATAAATGCTTAATGCTGAACCTCAAACTACTAGAAAAAGAGGAGCAAGAAAATCCAAAGTGCATACTAGAAGGATCAGAGCACAGATTAATGCAATGGAGACTAAGAGAATCAAAGAATCCAAGAGTTGGCTCTTTGAAAAGAAACAAAATTGACAGTCCCTTAGTCAAGCTTATCAAACAAATGAAGTAAAAGGCTCAAGTCCATGTTATTAGGAATGAAAAATGGGAAATCACCACAGATCCAGTGAAAGACCAGAGGATAATAAGCATGTACTATGAAAATTTGTATTGAAATAAGATGGAAAATGTAGAAAAAGTTATAGATTCCTAGACACATATGAACTTCCAAAGCTGAACAAAGAAGACATAAAATGTTAAGCATCCCAATATTAATCTTTGAAATTGAAAATGTAATAAAAAGTCAACCAACAAAGAAAAGCCCTGTCCTGATAGCTTTACCACTGAATTTTACAAAACTTTCAAAGAAGAGTTAATACCACCACTTCTCAACCTCTTTAGTGAAATCAAGAGGGAAGAAGTACTCCCAAATTCATTCCTTGAAAGAGAAAAATACTCAACCCAAAAAGAGAACAAGTGGGGAATATCCTTAATGAACACTGATGTAAAAATCCTCAGTAATATACTGGGAAACAGAATACACCCTGCTCAAGTTGTATTCAGGGATGCAAGGATGGTTCAACATACATAAATCAATAAACATAACACACTATATCAACAGACTCAAGGACAAAAACCATATGGTCATTTCAATAGATACAGAAAAAAATTGACAAAATTCAACACCTATTCATGATCAAAACAGAAAATTGGAATAGATTGACTTTATCACAACCTAATAAACACTATTTACAAGAAACTAACAACTAGCACCATCCTAAATGTTTTCCTCCCTGCCTTTCTGTGGACTGGGTCTCCTCTTCCATGTCTCTTCATCATGACATCCTGTCTTAAGCCAGGGAACTACAGTGGAAATTAAAAACTTTTATAAGATAAATCTTCTTTAACTTTTGGGGTTGGATATTTTGTCTCACCAAGTAGCATAGCAATGCATATTTTTTCCTCATGGTACTGAGTAGATGTATTGTTATAATTTGATGATTATTATCAAGGAATAATTATTTTTAATCAATATTTATTAAGTAGTTGCTATTCAATGGATACAGTGTTTAGGAACCTATGTGAAGTACTTTATTTAAACCTAAAATAAACTTGGTTTGATGCCTCATGCCTTACCCCTAGTGTTTTGGAAGCCGAGGTAGGAGGATTTCCACAAGTCTGAAGACACCTTCAAGTGCATAGTGAGTTTAAGCCCGATTTGAACCACGGAGGAAGATCCTGTATCAAGAAGTAAAAGAAAGAGTGAAATATTATAAGATAGAGAACACTACCGGTTGCATTTTCAAAGAATACTAAAAATTCAGTTATTTTTTTTATAAAATTACATAACTATTAAGGAGGATGCATCATCTGTAGTTTAATGGGCCACAGTCTCTCTATATGGTTGAACTTTTTTTTTCTAGGTATGTTTGTATGAGTTTTTCTGCATGAAACTAACAATTTAGTTGAAAGAGCAAAGAGAATTGCCTTCAAAATGTGAGACCCACCCAATCCTTTGCCTTTGCTTAGGATTCAAACAGAATTTAACAAACATCCTTTCCTGATTCTCAGCTCTTTAAACATAGACTGAAACTTATGCTGCTACTTTTATACCTTTCTGTCTCTGGGATCTCTTAACTTGAATGAGAATGATTGTATTACTCTCCCAGGTCTCCAAATATTCACCCCAAAATCTTGAACTTTAAACTGTCATCACAGCTGTCTCCAGTCCCTTAATAAATCTCTCCCTCTCTCTCTCTCTCTCTCTCCCTCTCTCTCACTCCCTCTCCTTTCTCTCTCTCTCTCCCTGTCTCTCTCTCTCTCCCTGTCTTTGACTCTGTCATCTTGTCTATATTGATCCTTTTTTTAAATTTATCTGTCTCTACAATGGATAGATATTGATATACTAATTCTACCTATTCTGAAAACAAGGAGAATTCACAGTAATGTACAGAGCTAGGATTTTCAACCAATGGCTGCCATTGAGTAATTTAACAGTCATATACTGAGTGACACAAGCATACTCTTTCCAGTGATATGTTTCATGAGTTCACTGAAAAGGGTATATTATAATACATAAATACCCCTTAAGAAAATATGCTTGCTCTTTTTCTGAATCATTCTCTCCACACTTAGGGTAGAAATAAAAACTGAATAAAGCAAAAGTCTATTTTATCTCAGTGCTAATCTGTGCCTTTGGGAGTGATCAAATTGTGGAACATCTTCCATTTGGAACTGTTAATTATATTTATCACTTTATTTTAAAACAATCATCCTATACTCAGTTAATAATAATAACTCTTAAAGTTCTTAAATTAGGTAGGTTTTTAAACAAAGCCACCCACCAGCAAAAGTACGAAGCAGATATTATAGAAACAGGTTTCTAAAATACCAAACATAAATAGTTTAGACCTCTATACACTTTCTGAAATATCTAATTTACTGTAACAAAAAAGGCAATGAAAGAGAGGAATAAGCAAGATGGAGGAGAAAGAAAAATGAAAGAGGTTAGAAGCTAGGGAGAAAGACTGTAGAAAAGAAGAAAGAACAATTGCTATACATGAAAAGAAAAGAAAGAAGCATTTCTAATTTTCAGAGGCCATGTCAATTTTTACATAGTAACAAAAAGTGTGAAAAATTTTGATATTGGTCAAGGTAATGTGATTCACTGTGGACAACCAAGTGTTACCTGTACCTTATTGATAACAAAAATGTTTCCTTATAGTTTCCACCTGAAATTAATGTTATTATTTCTATATGTATATATGTACATATATATATGCATGCATGTATGTATATATGTGCTTTTTTATTCTCTTTACTACATTGAAACTATAATAGTAGTTCTTCTTATGCGATGTGAAAATTTTATTCTAATTATACGTGCATTTGTATATCCATACAAGTTACTGAAATCTGGAATAACAAATACAATTTTGATGAATGTTTTAAATAATTCACTCCAATTCTACTGTTCAGAATTAAGCAAAATTAATGTTTCCTAAAAATTATCATTAAGACAAATATTTTGTTTTATATTCAAATTTGTCATGAAAAATTACCTATATTAAATATTTTGTGTCAAATTTCCATTACTGCTTAATAAATTTCCATAATCTAAATTTCTTAAACTGTATTTATATATTAGCACACAGTTGTTGTTGTTTTTTATTTTTTTTTGAGACAGGGTCTCGCTTTGTAGTTCAGGCTGGCCCTGCGCTCACTATGTAGCCAGGCAAGCCTTGAACTCAGCAATCCTCCTGCCTCTGCTTCCCAAGTGCTGGGATGACAGGCGTGAGCCACCACGCCCAGCACTGTAGCACACAGTTTTTTAGTTCAGAAATCTGGCCCCATTTATTTGAGATATCTGCTTCGAGCTTCAGTGCTCCAACCAAGTAGGTTCCCGGAAGGACATAATAGAGCAATCAATCTAAGGGTAGGCAGTGTGTGTGTGTGTGTGGGGGGGTGTTGGTGTTATTTACTGTCTTGCTATTACAGGATCCAGGCTTATTTTCTTGCAGCCTACTGGCTAGGGTCTTTCTCAGGTCCTAGAAGGCACTCTCCTGCCTTCGATCTTGGCCATCTCCATGCTTTTCAGATGGTATGCTGCTCTGTACAGAAGGTGCACAAACAACTTTTCTCCTTCTTTCTAGCTCTCTGCTTTCCCCTGGAAATCTACTGAAATAACTAGCAACTTGAAAGGGTTCTGGTGGGCCACTTGCATAATCCCTCATTTAATTAACTAAAAATCAATCTAATTGTAAGTTAAACAGCTGTATACCCTAACATAATTGTGGGACTGTCTGCTCATGCACAGTCTTAGAGACAAGGCATGGAAATCTTGAATTGTCATTTTAGATTATTGCACTGTCACACTATTAGCCAAATATTTGTCCACTCTATTAATCCAACAGAATTCATTTAGGCTTTGTTATTATGGGTTATTTATTCTATGCCTCAATTTTCAATATATTCAATAAACATGATTGAAACATATAAATATTTTAGAAATATTATATGATTATTACTATGGAATAAATGATAAAAAGAAAATAACTAAAGCTACAACATGCAGAGATTAATCTATGCTGCCAAAGTACTTGTTTACTACAGTGAAAAAAGTGTTTTCTCAGTAACTCTTGGTTCTGCCCCCATAATAAATATTACTTATAAATGAAAAGTTTTAAAGAATTAAAAGGCCATAGACCTTAAAATGACAGAGAGATCAAACTCTACCAAACAAAGTTATCAATCATCTTTTTGAAAGAGCATGGAAAAGAGTCCTAAAATTCATATAGAACCAGAAAAAAATCCAGAAGAGCAAAAGCAATCCTGGGTAACTAGAGCAAAGTGGGATGCACCAGAATTCACGATTTGGAATCAGAAAGCTATACTGATGAAATCAGATTGGGCCTGAAATGAAAATAAAAGAAAAACAGATAATAGGTAAATGGAATAGAATAGCAGCTACAGATAATCAAAAGCACATTCAGCTATTTGATCTTTGATAAAAATACCAAAAACATACACTGGAGCAAAGACAATCTCTTTAGTAAATAGTTCTGGGAATACTGGATATCCAAACATAAAAGACTGAATCTAGACCCTTACCTCCTATGAGGTAGTAAACCAAAAAAAAAAAAAAAAAAAATCAAACTTCTAGATTTTAAAACAGAAAAACACAATCTTCTGAAAGATAAAGTAGATAAATTCTTGAACTGTTAGGTAAGGAAGGACTTTCTAAACAGTCCCCATTTGTACAGGAAACAATAGGAGGAATCAAGAAATGTGATATCTAATTTAAAAGCTGCATAGCAAAGGAAGAAACCAACAAGGAGAAGAGACAACTTCTAGAATGAGAAAAACATTCTGCCAGCTATTTTTCAGGTACAGGACTAATTTTTGTAGTATTCATGGAACTCACACAAATTAGACTATTTGAAATAAAAGAATCAATAAAAATGGGCAGGGAAATGAATAGACTTTACTCAGAAGATGAACAAGTGAACAATAAATACTAAAAGAAATGTTTAATGTGTCAAGCCTGGAGAAAAATGCCAATTAAAACCACACTGGAATTCCCTCTTACCCCAGAAATAACAGCTATTATCAAGAAATGAAATAATAATAATAAATACTTGCAAGGCTACTAGAGGTCAGGAGAGGAACTCTCCTATAGTGTTGGTCAGAATGTAACCTAATATTTTATGGGAGTCAGTATGGACAGTCCTCCAAAAACTAAAACAGAAATATTTCATTAAACACAACTGTTTCATTTTATAACCCTTCCTAAAAGAGTTGAAGGCATCGTATAACAGTGCTACATGCAAACCTGTGATAGTTAATAATGGTGCCAACTTGAATAAAAAATCCCTAGCAGGTCTGTTTGGCATTCTTCTGGGTACATCTGGATGGCCAATCTATTGATCAGGAAAGACTCATCCTGGGTGTGGGTGTGGGTATGGTTGGCACAAACCAAATCGGTATGTAGCCTGGGTGGAATGAAAAAGGGGAGAAGGAAGTCCCACTTTTGCTTCTTTAGTGAAGCCTCAGTCTTTGTCACTGCCATTGGATGTCTGTGTCCACGGTACTACCTGAATCTCTTCAGCTTTTGAAGCAGCCCATTCAGCTTCCATAGAGACAAGCACTGGACTCCGCAGTGAGCTCCACCCCTTTGATTTCTGACTGAATCCCCAGCTTTCCAGAACACAAATAAGTCTTTTGGATTCTTCCATATCTGACTCCGTAGACAGCACTTAAAAGCCTACCTCATTCATTCTTTAGGAATCTGTTCTTATACTGTAACCTGACACATCTTACGTTTTTAGCAGCAAAATTCATCATAGCTACATTGTTGAAGTACTTCTGTGTCCATGGGCACCTGGATGGATAAAGAAAATGTGATATTTGAACACAAGGGATTATTAATTGCCTACATAAACTTTAGTGATTTGTAGGAAAGTACATGCAACTTACTACAATGTTTTAAAATAAATCTGACAGACAAGCTTAACTATCATGCTTCCTTTGATATGAGAAATTCAAAGCCTAAATAATTCAAGAGCAAAACTAAAGACAATAGTAAATAAGGAGTAGATCTTTGTCAAAAAGGAATGTGATCAAGAGATGGAGGAAGGGAGAAGGAAGGCAGTCAGGAGAGAGAGGGAGATGAGGGGAATGGGATGAAACAAATAGACTGGGTTATGTATAGGTGCAAAGCCCTCATAAGGGGAAATATACATATATTTTCATTCTGGAATTAAAATAGAGATGTAATTGCAGTAATTTTTGCCAGTTACTTAAACTCTATGAATTTCAACTTCCTCAGCTGTAAAAAGTAAATAATAGCATTATCAGACTTTACAGATAGTAAATACATGTATTAAAATTAGTAAGCATCTAGGAATATTTCTAGTTTCTATTTAATTAATTGACAATATATATTTGGTATCTCATTATTTATTTTGTAGAAAAGAAACAAAAAAGATTTTTGTTTCTTTTAGATTGAGTAAAAAAGAGTGCTTCATCCACTTGGAGTTCAGAATTATTTGTATAAACATAAAGTCAATATTGCCTATTTAATATATAAGCATGATTTCTTAATTACTTTAACATTATTTTGAAGAGTATTGGCCTAATGAACAATAGCATATATTTTAATTAATGGATTACTTTGCACTTTGTCATACAATTAACTTATGTAAAAGTAAATATGGCTGTATTTTCCAGTTGGTATTTGTGTTTCCTGTTTTCTACAACAGAATTTTAATTAATAACTTAGTTGCTGTAATGCATTTCCTATGTATTCTTTCTGTTCATTTTTTAACTTTTCATTTTTTTTCTTAGGATAATAAAGAAAGTTCCATTAGTTTTAAAAATTTTATTAAACATGAGCTTCAGTGAGCCAGGTATTAAATTTGAAAAAGTCTTTTGGGAAGGTTCTCCAACTTGTAGTGTTTCTAGTTCATAAAAGGCACATTTTCTACTTAAACTTGTCTTCCACTAAACAAGAAACATTTTTACTATAGTATACCCTAAATATTCTGTAGAATATGCAGATACTAGGAATATTAGTCACTAGTTATCTCAAATACAAAAAAATTGGACACCTTGCATAATTGTCTGCTTGATTTAGTGATGTCAAAGACTGTGACATGAAAGGCTAAGACGTTGTACTGCCAACTAGCTTACTCCACACTACGTGCGTTATTTTGCCCTATGTGAAAAAGAAGTGTTACTAAAGTTCTATTCAAAGCTTGTCTTCTCACTACTTTGTGTGATACTTATAAAGCAAAACAAAACAACAACAAACACAGTAGCTAGTGGATTGTCATCTTATACTGACCTGTATACTGGTTTCAATAAGAACACAATCACTGTTATCATTAGTTCCAATTTGGAATCTTGTGACCAGTGTAACATTTCAACTTGAACGGATCAAGATACGCAGGCTCTGAGAGCGTCTGGTTGAGTCACTGAGGTATGATCTATGTATAGTCGTTGTTCCTTCCGGCCTGAGAATCTTCCCTTCCTCTGCTTCCAGGATACCACAAATTCAACATCTTTACTCTGCCATCATCTTCCTCCATTTGTTCACTTGAAAAGCTATGGACGGAATTCCCGGAAGCCAGGAGTCAAATTAAACTTCTTTGTGGGTATTGGTTATTAGGTTCCAGCCACAGGAAGCCAGACTAGTCCCACCCTTCTCGGGTACACAGCAGAGGCGATGAAGTCTATCCCTAATTGTTCCCATTATTGGTCATTTCAGCGGCGGCCTGATGACAGGAACATCAGCCACACGTCTTTTGATATTATAAATGTATTCAAAAAACTCTTTAGACTTTGTCACTAATTTACACTGATTTTTTTTTTTTTTTTTTTTTTTTTGAGACAGGATCTAGTGTTGTACTTCAGGCTGGCCCTGAGCTCACTATGGTGCCCAGGCAAGCCGCTGCAAACATACATTGATTATTCTTAACCAGTAAATCTGATTGATAAATAAACTGAATTGTATAGCACATTTTTCTGCAAAATGCCACTTTAATACATTTATGTTGAAATATAGGATATTTAGATATATTATATGTTCTGGGGATTCAATATAAAGTCAAAAAGGACTCATTAAAAACTCATTCTCTCCCATAACAGAAAGGCAGTGTTATCGGGAATGCGCAGTAGAGCAAAGGTCTAAAACAACAAATGTGAACTGTCATGCAGTGCGCCATGGTTCTGGGCATGAACACTGGGTTCGCAGGAAGCAGGGTCAGAGTAGCACTGAGCCTGCGCAGGAATAGGGCAGTCGCAAGGCTCAGATCCCAAGTGAAATCATGGAGCTTTGCTCCACGCAGTCCAGACAGAACAGCGTGCTTTGCTTGGTGAAGCTGTTTCATTTCGCTATATATTTACTCATTCACTTTACATTTGGTTTGTGCTGCAGCCAGACTTAGTTTCAAGCTAGTGAGAGGAGGGACTGGATGGTGTCTGAAGTCACCGCTACTGCTCAGCTTTTCCCCTGGGGAATCAGTTACATCACTTTGGGTACCTGGACTTAGTTAGTAATGTTCTAGAAATATAAAGTAAATTTCACAACCTTTGTTAAATCAACACTCTTTTCGTGAACAAATTATTTAGGGTATGTAGGAATAACAGGAACTAAGGAAATACATCACAGTTTTAGGCAGTCATTGCTGAAAGTGTCTTTTAATATTACTAAGTTCCAGAAGCATGGATTTGATTGAAAAACTTTTTGAACTGCATAGTTTTGATATTACAATAAATATATATGTAGCTTTTAAAGTGCATTTTCAACATCATTAGCAAATCAATTTCTATGTATTATGGCTAACTTCTTTACAGGAAAGTAAATTTTTGTTTTTTAAAGAAAAATAATTTATCCTGTTTTATTGTCCTCTATCAAGGACAAAGCTGTTCAATATTTCCAAATTGTTACATGAGGTGAAATAGAATATTAGATAGGGAGCTCCAGGTGGTAAAATAGAAACATGATTGAAAATCTTCTGCAACCCTATACTTTAGACATTGCTGTCACACACACACACACACACACACACACACACACACACACACCTACACACAGATCATTCATCTACATTCAAAGGAAAACTTCATACTTTTCCATATCTCTTATTAGCCCAGGACAGAGATCTTTGCCTTGTGCATCTTTGACTCCTTTGTGTTCTAGGCTTAGTTCATGGGAAATGCTGAGAAAAAGCCTTACTGAATTAACAAATGTTCTGATCCATCTTCTCTCATCCTTCATATGTTATATTGTATGAAAATAAACATGTGGAGAAAACTGAAAAAACAAGATGTTGTCCTAACTGGGATCAAGATTTTCTGATCCCAGTTAAGTGGCCATCCTATAATGGTACTCTGTTAAAAGCCAAACTGCTCCCAGCACTCGGGAGGCAGAGACAGGAGGATTGCTGAGTTCGCGGCGGCTTGCCTGGACACCATAGTGAGCTCAGAGCCAGCCTGAACTACAAAACGAGACCCTGTCTCAAAAAAAAAAAAAAAAGCCAAACTGTATCTACAGAATTTTATTAAAGATCCACACAAACTGAGAAAATATTTTTTCGCATTTATCACATGAAGATCCTCAGGCTTAGAGAGTTCAAATAACTCACATGAAATTGCTTCCCAGTTAGCAGAAAGCTGGTGATTTTACACATAGATTTTTCTGATTCCAAATTTATCTCTTCATCACTTTTACATGCTTCTCCTGCAGCAAAAGTATCTATAGTAATGATCTCCTCTTTTACTTTACATAATAAGGCTTGTTACATTCTCTGTTTTTCTTCCAGCTACTAATAACAACACTGTTCTGGTACTAAAGATAGCTGAAAACTTTTGTTTTTGGAATAGGATTTATTTTCCTAACTATTATAGCTACTTCTACTTCCTGGGTGCATCAAGATTTTTATGTCCTACAACTGATAAAAATAGAAATATATTTCTTCTTTCTTAACACTATGCATCATCTAGGAAGATCTGTTTTGTAACAATTTTGCTACAGTCCTGCACAAAAGGAAAATCTCCATGGTAAGGCATTTTACTGCATACATTACTAAGTTACTCTTTATACCGTCACTTTCAATGATATGAGTAATACTTATTCCAAGTGAAGTAACACATAAGTAGTTTTTTTTTATAATAATAGTATTTTCAGGCAGTTTTCCAATATATACACTTTAAAATTGAGCACTAGCCGTTCTTTGTAACATATCACAATCTTCTCACTGCTTTGGTTCTGCGAACTAGTGAGCATGCATCTTTCATTTATTTGTCCTTGCTTTGCTGCTACTATTGCTCATGAGGAAAAGTTTCCAAACCAGTTGCTTTTCTATTTAAAAGCTTCTTTGTTGTGGATTATTGTAAATGATTTAGCTAGTTGCCTGTATGCTTGGTGGAGCATCCTCAGGCTTATTTTCACAGCTAAGCAAGATTTTGCTAGATGGTCTTTGAATTCAAAGGTTGCTTTTGGCAACTTCGGGAAGAATAGTGCTGATTATTTAGAAAACTGTAGCATTATAAATGGCTACTCTCCAGTGGCAGGAAATTAATGGCAGATGAGTGGTAAATAGGTCCATTTCATTTTATTCACAACCTGCATGTATTCTGAAAAAATGGTTATAGCCTATTTGAAGGAAACAAGGGAAAGTATGTCAGATGATGGAAAATGTATTGGGGAAATAGAGAACATAAAAATTTCCTGTAAAATTGGCCAGTACTATTACAAGTTCTCTAATTGTAGTGATAATGTAAGGAAGGAGAATTTGGGTGATTGCTCCTAGGCAAACTTAAATAGGCAGGTAGCATAAGCAAAAAATATGCATATTTTAAGTATTGAGTTCTGGGGTTTGTTTATTACTTTAAAATATAAAGAAGGCTAAGAAAGTTATTTGACTATAATATGAAATCAGATTAAATTAATTTCCCAGTGGCATTTTTTGTCTTGAAAATTTGGAGAATACAAACAATAAATTAATTTATGTGCCTGAGATTAATCCAGAAGGAAGCTTTGGGGTAAAGCTTTTTCATTGTTCAGTGGTTTTTGTTTTGTTTTATCTAACAGAACTTGAGAAATAAATTCCCTCAGATTTGTTAGAAGAACTTTACATCATTTTTAGGCTTCTATCTGGATATTTTCTATTGTGATTATTTAATCAATATATTGCTGTTCTGATCAAAACCAGACTGAATTTCTCTTTGTTGACATGGAAGGCACAGTACACCAACTGAGTGGATAGGGTGACATGTTCCTTGTGTACAGGTATAGTTTTGACAGAAAATTTGCAATATTAGAGGAATTGCAATCCCTCTAGATTTCTAACTTTGAGCATTGACATAATGAAAACAACACCCATGTAATTTATGAATAAAGCTTTATTGTAGTTCTCTCCTTGATCATAGCTAATGTCCATGTTATGAATTCTGCAATAATAAACAATTAAGTAGACAGTACTAAGATGGAGTCAATCAGAAGGCATCAAGCTACTAAAAAGAAAGAACTGATAAATCACAATTGAAAACATCTTGTATCAATCAGATGACAGTGCACAACCTGTGTTTATCACTTGTGCATTGATTATGGATGACAAATAAATATGTTGGTTGCTGTGTGGTTGGCATATTACAATGTTGTCTGAATTAGCCTTCATTATCAATGTTGCCAAATTAAGGTTAGAAATAGGAGCTGTAATGATGATGTTAAATCTTCATCTTGTTTTCCATTCCCTTCCTCTTTCCCTCTTTCTCTCTTTCTCCCTCTGTGCCACTGCCTCTCCCTTTCTCCTTTATCTTTTGATGTTAGCATTGAATATTAAACACAAACCTTTGCATATGTTGAACTTTTTCTGTATCACTGAGATGTACCAGCAGATCTGGTTGAGTTTCCTTGTGTCTATGTTGAACCTTAACACTTTGTAGTTTTGATATTCCTTATTCTATACTTTATAGTAATAGTGGAGCCTAATTTGTCAAGGTTCCATTTCTAAGCTTATTTTCTTGTTTTTGCAATGTGTGTTCCAATATCATCTTCAATTTCCATTCCGTACTGCACCTTGGAGAGTGTCAGAATGTAGCAATCCACTTCTTGGTTAACCTGATTCTGTGAGTAGTAGAAGCAGCTTATCCTGTGTTTTCTGATCCTTAGTCACTTGAAACATCATGCGTTTGCATATCTTGATTCAGCTTTTCCAGTATTTCTGAAGGAACATTGAATTATCTGCTCTTCAGGAAGGAGCATGGAGGTGCCATTGACTGATCCCTTTCTCTAGCTGAAATGTATTGGTTTGCAGTCTTTGTGTTCCTGGATCTTCCCAGTCAAATCTTTTCTTTGGGGAAGATACCAAAGAGTCACTGTGGAATTACTCACTCCAAGCAGACAGCTCCTTTTCTTCCTCTCATATTGCATACCACAAAACAGTCCTTTCTTGGGCTCTTCTCAAGTGTGTAGAAGTATTTGGTGGGATTTGTGATGATAATTGGAAGAAGATGCGGACTCTGAAGAAATGAATATGCTCACATCTGTGGATCTCAGGGGTTTCATTCTCACTTCTGAGGGGCACCCGGTCTCTCCTCACTAAGCTGCCTGAACACTTCTCCATGATTTATGAATAAGATTTGCCACATTTCAACAATCACTCTTTTTTCAAATCTCTCTCAAAGTTCAAATCTTTGGATAAAGTATCCAGTGATTTTCCTACTACCTCATTAAGATGATACTTTAATAAATGCTGCAGATTTGCATTCTACCCAGTTCTTTTTTTCTTTATATAATTTAGGTTGATGTCTTCTTCCCATTTCCCTATCTATGAATAAATTTCATTATTATTTCTTCATTATTATCAATTTCTTTATCTCAGGTAAAAACCTTAGTCTAGAACAGTGATGGTAAAACTTTTAGCATTTTCAGTGATAACACCCCACTATGGTATGTGCACCATATGTTCACAAGAGTATATTTTAACATAAAATTGTTTAACATCATGTGACTCACAAATTTCTGATAATTCTGTTGTGTTTATATTAGGGAGAGTAGTCTATGTTTCATGTGAAGTATGTTCCGCGTCTTGTAACATCCCCCATTTAATGAATGACAGTGTTGCTCTTCTTCGCAAGCATCCCATGTCCTACGCTTCAACCCTTGCTTTGCAACAACTTCTTGGATATTGATTACAATTCATTACATTAAAAAGAACAAGAGAATAGAGTCGAATACATGAGAAGTTAACGAGTAATTGCTAGAAGTCAAACACACTCTTTGTTGACACTACTATGCTGGAATGTTGTCTTCCTGATGTACTTGAGTATCATGGAATGAGAAATTTTAGTCTAGCAGGGCACCAAGAAAAGAATGTGAAGTTAGGTGTAAAGCTAACATCTTCAGTAAAGACTCAAAACAATAGTGAAGACAAACTATTTTGAAGGACAAATTTAAAAAATGATCCCTTGTAGAGCAGGTTCACCCTAGGCATGTAGGTATCCTTCATGATGTTGAAGGTGTATTACTCACATGGATAGTTTGGAGCTCCCAGGGGTAAGACACACCTCTGTATGTGCCCGGATCAGTAACGGAGGCTGATCTTCACATTATATCTAGTCCCTCACCCTTTCCCCACTGATGCTTCTCCCCTGCTCTGCTGCCAACAGAATGTGCTAAGCAGCTGCTGCTCCGACGTCCTGAATTCCAAGCAGGTGAACATGGACAGAATCTTCTGAAACTATGTGACCAATGAATCTCTTTCTTTAATTTGTGTGTGTTGGATAGTTTGATCCACCGATATCAAACCTGGCTAATGTAGTCCTAAAACTAGCTTTCCTCAAGATAAGTCTGAAGTATCCTCTACATACTTGAAAATCATAATTGGACTTTTTATCTATGAAAAAAACTTTCATAGAAAAATCTCTGAATTTTGCATAATCATTAATCATAAACCCACAGAAATGCCAATGACTTTTAAAATTAGTTTACTGATACATTTTATACATACATTAGGGTCACATTCAACATTGGGAGTTGGTACTACTATGTGGCAAACCTTAATTCTTATATTTTCCTATTCCTCTGCCCTTGCAACAACACCCACACCCTATATATAGAAGTTTTGTTGCCTTTTTTAATCATATTTTTCTTTCCTTTCATTTACCCAACCCCCCATTTCCCATACCCTTTTGAATATTTTCTTCCTATTTTACAAAATTATCATATATTTTGCCTTTCATTTACACCTTTATTTTCTCATATTAGAGAAATAATACATTTACACATCTGTGTTTTATTTATTTCACTATGAATATGTCCTTGAGGTACATCTATTTCAGTATTTGATTCAAATTTATCATTCTTTGGAGAAATAATACTCCATTTTATGAAAAAGATCAAATCTTTTTGATCTATTCTTCCATTGATAGACATTTTGGCTGTTTCAAAATTTAGCTATTACCAAGGCAGAGACAGGAGGATTGCTGAGTTCGTGGTGGCTTGCCTGGGCTACATAGTGAGCTCAGGGCCAGCCTGAACAACAAAGTGAGACCCTGTTTCAAAAAGAAAAAAACAATTCAAAAAAAATTAGCTATTACCAATTGAGCATGAGCATCTGACAACTGCTTAAGCTTTAGTCTTTGATGACCTAAAGGTACAGTAGAATATACACCTATGATTAAGTGCACAAAATTAATTCTTAATTATGTTTATTTATAACACTATTACCATGTTATATTTAAATTAAATGCACAATGTTATCATCTTATCTCCATTTATTCCAATAACATGTCTTTAGCCATCATCAATACCATGATTAGTGGTTCTCTGCACTCCAATCACAACCATCTCTAAACTGTTCATTTCAAAGGGAAAAGAAAGGAGTTAAGTAGATATATTTACTAATTCTCCATAATGCATATATTTATATAATGAATATATTCTAGTAAAAAGGAGAAATTTTTTGAAAAAGTTGTAAAATCTCCATTCAGAGATGGATGAAACCAGTAATATATCTTTTTACTCACACCATGACACGCATTTATGACAGACAGCAGGTACACAATTTGGGAAACTAATCCTTCTAGAGAGTCAATATTCCTTTCACTCTCTTACTAAAGAGAAATATATTTTTTAGATATAAAATAGTTTACTTACTTAGAAATGTCTCTCTAGATGGTCCCAGTTCTTCAAAATCATTCTGTCTCTATCTCTGTCTCTGTCTCTGTCTGTCTGTCTGTCTGTCTGTGGCTATCTCACTTTCTCTCTATCTCTATTTGTCTCTCTTTCTCTCTTTCCTCTCTCAGTCTCTCTGTCTTGTTTTTCCTTCTCTGGCTAAATTCTCTAAAATGATTGAAATTATCTAACCTAGTATATCTGTAACCAAGGGTTCTGGTAAAACTTTAGTACATATCTAATGAATGAAAATTGTTCTCTTTTGAGTTAGAAATTATTGCTTAGTGTAATTGTGGTTGGCAAATTAATGTGTGTTTTTAGATTGTGTTTACTTTTTTAATGTGGTGATTTTAAGTGGTTATTTGGGAGATTATGACAGGAAATAATTCACATGAAAAAGAAACTGTCAAACTAAAGTCATGCTGTTTCTTAGTCAGCACTTTTAAATACTAATATCACAGAGACAAGAGATCATTAAATTTATAAATACTGATAAGAGTCAGAGCATTTTTTACCATGCTTGTCTTTGCAATTTAGAAAATGCCTATTATTATTCTATACAAATAGAAATGGAGAGAATTACATTTTTGAGCCTTTAAACCATTTTCTTGAAGATAATGAGGCCCGTTTTTGAAATGGAAAAATCTTGCTGAGAGGCCTATGGAATTCTGATTTTCTCAGGGACTTAGCCATTTAGAATACCGTGGTTAAACTTTCAATGTCAGTTATAATTTGTCAATTCTAATACTTAACCTGTTTTGCACAAATTAGAAATATATAGATAGTGAACATTTCAGTTCTTCCCTTTTTCTGCAGATGAGAATATGATTGAGTTGGTTTCTCTGAATATTATTTTTCTTGTTAAATTCTTTTCCGTGTCCACTGAAATGCATGTAAGAGCCACCTGTACTGTTTGATAACAGTTTTTAGCTCCCACGAGTAGGACTAAAAGTTAGAAGATTATTACATCTATTGTTAACAAGGAAAAAAAAAAGATATCTAAGGGTAAAACATTCTTTTGTTTATTTTTTGTTTAGATACTAATATTAATTTCAGAAAAATACTAATTGTGATGAAATGGAAAATTTCATGTTTTAGAGCCTTTGTAAGGAAACATGTATAAGGTTTTGATATATAATCCAATCCTTACAGATATATACTTATAAAACAGAATTTGCTTCAATCAAAAATGAAAAGTGTAAGTAGCTTGGCTTGTGAAAAAAGGTAACAGCCACCCAGGTACCAAGTACAAACCAGTTTACTGACTTTGTTAAAATTCTTAACTGTCACACACAGATCATGCATAAGTTTGTTGATCAAACTTAGGAACATTATTTGTTTTGGAAGATATTTGAGTCCCAGATTTTTTTACCAGCTGGAACTCTGACCTAGGGCTGTCATTTAAAATGTTTTTGTTTCTATTTTCTCATAACGTATGTTAGCCCATAAGGCTTCTCCAGAGAAACAGAAAAAATGACAGACAGAGACAGAAACAGAGAAAGAGACAGAGACAGAGACAGAGAGACTGATTCAGTAGTGAAGCTTAGTCCAACCCTGTAGGCTTCACTCAACATGCCATTCTGAGCCCAAGGCTGAGTGGCTGAATCCCTATGCTCATGCAAATCCTGAGGCTCAGAGTTGGAGATCTTGAAGCTCTGTTCCCCCCGGAAGGAAGAGCATATCCCAGCTCCAGGAGAAAGAAATCCTGTTTTGTATTCTTTCCTCCATCCACTTTTGCAGGCAATGGAATAATCATAACCCTTTTGAAAATTGAATCCTCCTCATTCAGCCCACTGATTCACTTGTCAACTCTTCTGGAAATCCCTTCACAGATACACCCACATGATGATTTGTCAGTCTCTTAGCATTCTTTACCCAATCAAATTGCCCTCTAAAATTAACCACCACAAAGGTAAAATGAGCTCCATAAAATTTTAATATTGTACAACTATCAATATAGATTTTTCTGTAAATACAAATTACAATTAATACATGGTTGGGAAAATCAACATCTCTTTGAAGGAACAATCTCAGTTTAGCATAGAAAAGATTTATAAGCAATATCTTTCTTGCACAGTGAGGTGCAGTACACTGTTTTTATTTGATACTTTGCTGTTTTAAATGATTTTTTAAATTTTTTGTTTGTTTGTTTGTTTTTGAGACAGGGTCTCACTTTGTAGTTCAGACTGGCTCTGAGCTCACGATGTAGCCTAGGCAAGCCTGAAACTCAGCAATCCTCCTGCCTCTGCCTCCCGAGTGCTGAGATTACAGGCGTGAGCCACCACACCCAGCACTGTGGTATGTGGTATTGATTGTTGGTGGGCATGAGTCTCCATGCCCAGCATTACATGTGGTTACCAAGGATCAAACTCAGGACCTTGCGCTTGTGAGGCAGGCGCTGGAAGCACTGAGCTAACCCTTCGACCTTTAAATGAATTTTTTGCAGTCATAACATTTCACACCTATCGATAATCTTAAAATCCACAGTGTGTCAATAATTGTTCTTCAAAAAACTGTCCTTTGTCCTCTGTGTTAGGTTATGTGAGTCTATCATGGCTGACAGAATCCATGAAGCTCTGCTCAGAGATTCATCATATTAATCAAGGACAAGCACTTACTATCTGATTATCTTCCAAGATTCAACTTTCAAACTGGAAACACTTGAATTGTCCTCGGGAAATTTTGAGCTATAACTGGAGAAGCATAGTAAACTATACACATTTGTCACTCAAGATGGCAAATTTAGTTTATTGGAAGTTGAACTATACATGTATAATACTATGCTATGCGGTCAATAGATTAACAGGACATTGGAGAAGGGATACAGTTATCTACATAAATCATAAATATACACAGACACAGACACACACACATCTAGATCTATTTTATACTATTTTTATTTACCAGTAAATGTAATTATTTTCACCCAATGACCTTACATGTTCCAATAATATAAATGTAAATTCACAGCAATTGTAAAATAATGCATTACATATATATATATATATTTTTTTTTTTTTTTGAGATAGGGTCTCGCTTTGTAGTTCAGGCTGGCCCTGAGCTCACTATGTAGCCCAGGCAAGTCTTGAACTTAGCAATCCTCCTGCCTCTGCCTCCCGAGTGCTGGGATTACAGGCGTGAACCACCACACCCGGCCACTGTGGTATGTGGTATTGATTGCTGGTGGGCATGAGTCACAGCGGCCAGCATTGTATGTGGTTACCAGGATCGAACTAAGGACCTTGAGCTTATGAGGCAGGCGCTAGAACCAGAGGCAAATCTCTGGTCCCCATAATTCAATATATTTTAAGTATTTTGTGCTAACCTATTAACACCATGATTTCTGTTTAATTAAAATTTTGTGGTTTTATTCCTAGAAAAAGTTGATATATCCGGAAAATTTTCTAAAACACACTTCTTCAGCAATTGTATTGAGATTTTGACTATTTTCCCATTTTGTTTTCTTACCCCTCAAATTTGTTCAACACTTAAGATGTTTTGTTTGACATTTATATCACTAAGACAGTTCAAGAAACATTTAGGAAGTTCCACATTCATTTAGAGGACCATATGCATAAGGGAAAATGGAAGCAAGAACAAAGATAAGGAAGAATTTGTTGATAGATAATTACTAAGCCCCACACATCTAGTGGATTCTAATTACAAAACCCCTGAACGGACTGCGTGGTGACTGAAATGCATGTAATAACTTACAATCATTAGTTGTCATGAGATTAAAAAAAAAAAATTAGGGCCAGAGATTTAGCTCAGTGATTCTGGTGCCTGCCTAGTAAGTGCAAGGTCGCCAATTCCATTCCTGTTAAACACATACAACAGTGCTGGGCTTGGTGGCTCACGTCTGTAATCCCAGCATTCTGGAGGCAGAGGCAGGAGGATTATGAGTTGGAGGCTTCCCTGGGCTACATAGCGAGCTCAGGGCCAGCCTGAACTACAAAGGGAGACCCTGTCTCCCAAAACTATAAAAATAAAATAAAATATAAGAAAATATTCTAAAAGTAACTTCAAATGAAGCAGTTTTTCAGTTAGTTATTACTGAGATAGGAACTCTATATATCTATTACATTTATTCTTTCTATACAGAAAATCAAAACAATATTTAATTAAATATAAAGTTTATTGCTTTTTGTTATAAGGACTCAGACTTAATGAAATAAATTATTTACCAAAAATAAACAAATCTACCATACATTCTAGAACTCATTTGTATCTATAGGTTCTCATACCAAAGAAAAAAGATAAGGTATTTACATATCTGTGATCTATTTATTTCACTTATTACTGTATGAATAAAAAATTCAATTAAAAATAAATCATAAATCATAAATTTTGAGATAAAATAATGAAAAGCCTTGGCAATTTAAACTGGATATCTTGCCTTGCCTGCAGGTATCAAGGAACACAAGCTATTTGCAATGATCAGTTGAAAATAGAACCTAAAATTGATGTTTACATTTTTTTTTTTTTTTTTTTGAGACAGGGTCTCACTTTGTAGTTCAGGCTGGCCCTGAGCTCACTATGTAGCCCAGGCAAGACTGGAACTCAGCAATCCTGCCTCTGCCTCCCGAGTGCTGGGATTACAGGCTTGAGCCACCACGCCCGGCACTGTGGTATGTGGTATTGATGGCCGGTGGGAGTAAATCACCACGCCCAGCATTGCATGTGGTTACCGGGATCGAACTCAGGACCTTGCACTTGTGAGGCAGGCGCCAAAACCACTGAGCTAAATCTCCGGCCCTGATGTTTACATTTTTAACTTTGGGCCGGGCATGGTGGCTCACGCCTGTAATCCCAGCACTTGGGAGGCAGAGACAGGAGGATTGCTGAGTTCAAGGCTTGCCTGGCCTACATAGTGAGCTCAGGGCCAGCCTGAACTACAAAGCCAGACCCTGTCTCAAAAAAAAAAAAAAAAAAAAAGTTTCACATTTTTAACTTTGGAATATTTTATAGGGTACTTGTAGTAAATGGTTCAAGTCCATATACTTTACTTTTATTTATACTTGGGTTTTTTGGGGGATGATTTAATAAAAATTGCTGCCTCTCATAAAAAGGGAATTTTCAACTTTCCTGTAGCTATATGTGGTCCAAAATGAAGAAGTGTCTTAATTCAGGTGAAATAACGTGATTATAGTGGGACACAAAACAGAAAAAATAAACACTTGATTCAACTGCTTTGTGCATGCTTGCTGTGAAAAGTTTGCTTTTTTCACTCTTTCCAGAGTTCTCTATTTAAAAACAATCAAGGATCTTCAGAAAAAAAAATTGCTTATATTCTTACTAAACTCAAATACATTTTAAAATAGCTGCTCAGTATAATTTAGACCTAATTATTTAATCAATATATGTGTCACATTTCTTCTGTTTAAATGAGTATTTCAACAGCTTGGAAAGAAAATGACTCATTTTTTTTTTTTGGTTAGAGCAATCAATACAGTCAAAATTTCAACAGAAAGTTAACTGTAATTCCCACAGAAGCGAACTTTACAGAAGTTAACACTTCTATATAAGCCCCTAGCAAGGCACGGGCATACACCTATGATGTTTTATCAGATGTCACTGTTGAAATATTTTTCTGGAATACTCAATTTATATAAAATGTTAAACATGCTCAGTTTCACATCTTGATAATTGAATAAGTTAATTACAGATTTATTCCCAGTTCAGAGCAGTATTGAAATGCTTTGTACTTCCATTAAGGTCAGATGATCAGTACCTTTGTGTTTATCAGTCTATTAAGGAGGGTTATGAAGTGAAAGGCTTCCTCTCACTACCAAGTTATTCAGTGAAGACTAACAGTAATGAACTCTGAAAGTTTCAACACTTACAAGTAAGTGATCTCCACTTATAAAAAAATACTAATGTGGTAGAAAAAAAAACCCAAAAGCTAATGCAAAAATCTTTCATTTTTTGGTATGCAAATGTCATGTCTTTGGAAAACTAATGTAGTGTCTCTGAAATGGCAGGTAATACCTGTGATGGGGAGAAGTGATTTTTCAGTACTGAGAGTATCGCTGCCTCTGGGAAGAAATGTCAGACTATTCTGGCCTATGTGGTCTGAAATAAATTACTCATTTTCTCTATTTTCATTTGACACAGGTGAAATCTTAAAAAGGCTCTTGCTGTAGTAAACAATAAAATAAATCTCATCACAGTAAGGTTTAACCTGTGATTTCAGTAATTGCTTCATCTGAATTTTGCTATGCAATTCAAAATTTTTAATGTCTAATAATATATGATATAATGCAATGAAAAGAAATATATAGAAGAATGAAGTATAATTAAACAAATGAATATAAAGTGCTATAACATTTAAGACCTGCCTCTAGTACTTGAAGGTATCTGCTTCCTGCTTGTCTTATGAATCTGGTTTTTAGTTTTGTGTTGTTGTTGTTTTTTGTTTGGTTGGTTGGTTGATTTTTTTGTTTGTTTGTTTGTTTTTTTAGACAGGGTCTTGCTTTGTAGTTCAGGCTCGCCCTTAGCTCACTATGTAGCCTAGGCAAGCCTGGAACTCAGCAGTTCTCCTGCCTCTGTCCCCCAAGTGCTGGGATTACAGGTTTTATCCACCATGCCCTGCTGCATTTTTTTTTTTTACATCTTCTCATTATACACAATTTTGAAATTTTCAATTTGGTATTATTGAGACTTGCAAAAAAATTCGAAAGTGCTTAAGACAATTATTTTTTTAATTGAATTCTTTATTGGTACAATTTATATACATCTCAAAATCACATATAACATTGGGAAATTTGTACCAGTATATGCCACAAGTTAATTCTCATTTTTACCCATATCCCTACCCACTCCCCCCTCCTCCCCCCTTTATACATGCTCTTTTATTTTCTTTCTGTATCATATTTATTCCTTCCCCTCA
>PVIC010019251.1:0-29217 GCA_004025085.1 Thryonomys swinderianus | reverse complement strand
TTTTTTTTTTTTCATCTCTAGTCTTCTATTCACCCCTCTACTATCTTATTGCTGTCTGCCCAAGCTTGGATTTTTCTTCCCTCTCTCAGTCACCCTTATTTTCAAGAGAGGGAAAATTGTGCCTTGAGTGCCCATTGTTGCTACTCTTCCTTAGTTTTCTCACCTTCATTTCTCTGGTCAGCTTTTACCACCGAGGTTAATGCATACAGTCTTCCTTCTCTCTCCTCTGTACTTTTACAAAAGGGTGAATATAGATGTTAGTGGCCCTGTTGCCCTTAGTCTTTTCTGTCTTGTTCTTGTCTAATCTGTCTCTTTTGTCCTCTAGCCTCTATCAGTCCCCCAGGGTCTTGTGATTTTTATATATCCTTTAATTCTATTTCTAATTTCTCTCTCTCTCTCTTATCTCTCTACCATCCAACTCCCTGGTAACCTTCTTAGTTCCAAAGGGTGTTGCCTGAATATTGTATATAATCTGTATAGGTTTTTGGCAAGATAAGTGATCAGAGCAGCTCACATATAAAGCCAAAATCAACCAGTAAAGCTCAGAAATGAGGGAAAAATCAAAATCTCAGATGCAAAGATCCCCATCCCAGGGGAATTCAGGGAAGAGAGAAATGGAGCACACGGAAGCTCAATCAACAGGATTCTCTGAGATGGTAACAAAAGCAGATCTAGTAAAATGGAAATTAGAACTGATATCTGAGCTGAAAACAGAGATACTATCTGAGGTAAATGAAATAATAAAGCCAAAGAGGAGATCAGGGACATGATACAGTGTAAGATAGCAAAAGCAGTAGAACCTTTTAAACAGCTACAAATAGAGTTCCAGGAAATTAAGAAAGAAAGCAAAAGTTTGAGATAGGACGAATCAAGTAGAAGACAAATTTCAGACCTAGAGAACAGGATGGCAGCAGTGATCAGGAAAGGCAAAATTTATGGAAAATGGAAAGGGACCATGAGAAATCAATCCAACAGCTCCTAGACAATTCAAAGAAAAATAACGTAAGATTTGAGTCACTGAAGAAGCAGGAGATAACCCAAAATACATTAAAAAAATTGTTCACAGCTGTGCGTGGTGGCTCACGCCTGTAATCCCAGCACTCTGGAGGCAGAGACAGAAGGATTGCTGAGTTTGAGGTTTGCCTGGGCTACATAGTGAGGTCAGGGCCAACCTGAACTACAGTGTCTCAAAAAAAAAAATTATTCATAGAGATAATGGAAGAAAACTTCACAGGAAAAGGAAAAGAATTGGACACACAGGTATAGGAAGCATATAGGACTCCCAATGGTTGTGATTAAAAAGAAATTACACCTAGGCATATAATTATAAAGGTTCCAGATAAGGGAAAAAAGAATGAAATACTGCAAGCTGGTAGAGAAAAGAAAGCAACCACATGCAAAGGGAAGCCCATGAGGATCACAGCAGACTTCTCATCCCCCAAAAAATAAGCCACCAACAATTGCTGGCGAGGCTGTGGAGGAAAAGGAACCTTTGTCCACTGTTGGTGGGAATGTAGACTGGTACAATCTCTTTGGAATTCAGTATGGAGATTCCTCAAAAAACTAGGGTTAGTGGTCCCATTTGACCCTGCTATTGCCCTGCTAGGAATATACACAAAAGAATTAAAAGAATCATATCATAGTGACATATGGGCACCCATGTTCATAGCAGCTCAGTTTGTGATAGCACAATCTTGGAAACAACCCAAGTGCCCATCAACTGAAGACTAGACAAAGAAGATGTGGTTTTTCTATAAAAATGGAGTATTATTCTGCCTTAGTGATAATTTTGAGCCATTTATACCCAAATGGATGTAACTTCAGGACATACTCATGAGTGAAATAAATAGGTCACAGATATGTAAATATCATCTGTTCTCTGGTATGAGAAACTAAAGATATTAATGAGTTCTAGAATGTATGATGGATATTGTGAGATAGAAAATACTCAAAGGGAAATGTGGAGGGGCAGGTATTGAGGGGTAAAGAAAAAAAATGTGATGGTAATAAAAAAAGAAACAAAACTTTTGTATTTAGGGGTGAGGGGTTGTGGGCTGGGTCAGGAATGGGAAAAAAATGAGAATTAAATTGTGTCATATACTGGTACAAATTCCCAATAATGAGTGTGATCATGATGTGTATATACAGTGTACCAATAAAGATAAAAAGTTTTTTTAATATACATTCTTTTGAACATTCCAGCCACTCTTCAGATAGACAGAAGGCTGACCAATGATCGGGGTGCTTTAAATGACTGCTTTGTTTTCCAGTGGCCTAAAGCATAGTACAAAATTTGATTATATAATTTTAAAATATTTGATTCAAGTTCAAACCTTAACAGTAATTTTACTTCTGTTTGACTTTGAGTTTAAATGTTCTCTTTACCTTTTCAAATTTTCTCCTTAGAAATAAATATGAATTTATTTCCTGCAAATAGTCTTGCATCTTTGTTTTATGTGATTTGCCTTGAATTGTGTCTGTTTTAGAATACCGTAAAAACGAATGTGTTTTACTTTCTCTTTTTTTTTTTTTTTTTTTTGCTTTTTGAGACAGGGTCTCGCTTTGTAGTTCAGGCTGGCCCTGAGCTCACTATGGTGCCCAGGCAAGCCTACGCGAACTCAGCAATCCTCCTGTCTCTGCCTCCCGAGTGCTGGGATTACAGGCGTGAGCCACCACGTCCGGCATTGTAGTATGCGGTGTTGATTGTTGGTGGGCGTGTCTCCACGCCCAGCATTATATGTGGTCACCGGGGATCGAACTCAGGACCTTGTGCTTGCAAGGCAGGCGCCGGAACCACTGAGCCAACCCTCCGGCCCGTTTTACTTTCTCTTTAAGTGGCAGGAATAGATATTAGGTATACTGTGTGGCAGTTTTTAAACACAATACCTCTTACCACTAGATCAACACATACAGGCACTCACACGCTCCCTACTCTCTCTCTGTCTTTCTGTCTCTGTCTCTCCCCTATTTCATGAGATACTGAGTTTTTATGGTACGATCTACCCAACACATACCACATGCTGCCCCCCACAACTTTATATTCTTCATGTAGCCATGATTTGCTCTGAGCCTCAGTTCTTGTCTCCAGATGGATGTTTGGGTTTCTATCACTGTTGTCATGAAGGTTTCCAATACTTACCTCTGGTACAGTGGCTCTCTCAAACTTCAGTTGTTGATGCAAGTATTTTATGTCTATACTATTAAAGTCTTCATTGTGGCATTCAAGTGAATCTACATGATGACTCCAGTCTATTATTGTGGAATAACCTTCATTATTTTCTTTCTCATTCTACCTGCTTAAAATTAAATTGGCTTTTTCTCAAATACTACCCATCTACCTGCACAAGAAGGACTTTTGTCTTCTTGTCTGTCCCGGTCTTTGGAATTCAGTTCCCATGGTCGGAAACCTCAAGTCTCCTCTTTGTAGTTCAAATTTCAGTCTCTTGAGGAGTAAAACTTCATTGATTTACCTGATTTGTGGATTAAACCCATCTAAAGAGCCACCAATAGCATGTCACCTCTGCCTCCTTGGGATCCAACACACCTGTCTGCAGAACTTGTGCGGATACTACCAGCAGCCTTGTCTGTACACCTGCTATGCACAAATGCCTTGAGAACAAGGCCGGTTCTTCCAAAATATTGTATCTTACATTTACCTTAGTTCTGTTGTCTTTACATATAAACCCAGTATGATCACAATACTCCATAATCTATTAATAAGTAAATCTCTCCTCATTAGACGTATTTCACACCCGTTCAACTTGCATTGCACTAATGCTAGAATAAGAGACATAGCAAAGCTTTCCATTCAGCCAAGCTGGTTTCCACTCACCTAGCGAGGGTAACTTTTCCTAGTTGGCCCCGTAACATGGCTCTCCTCCTCCTGCGAATACACTTGCAGCTGCTTTGTTACTTGATTACGGAATAGTTATCCAATGGAGCCATACTGCTCTCTGCATCATCATAGAAATACTAACAGATAGTCCAGTCATACGAGAGGAAGGTAGGTCAACCTTGGCAAATAAAGATTGACTTTTGTATTATTTTTCCCAGAGGAACTGGTGCAAGTAGGATACTCTCCAAGTGCAGAAGATAGTGTTTTCAGAAGGACAAATTAAAGGAAGAAGAAAGAAGCTTTATAAAAGGAAAAAAATATCACTCCAGAACCTATGAAAAGTCTGAACAACAAGAGTAGGATAAAACTCTAGTAGCAAATGGAGGATAATATGATTAAGGAGAAAAAGTTAGAATTAGACACACATTTCAAAAGCATCTGCTTTATATTTTCAATAAAATTTAATATGCAATAATACATGAATACAGAGATTGTGAAGTGATAAAGTATAAAAGAAGCCGTCTAAAATGAATGCTGAAATTAAATGTGAGGTGAAAGAGATAAGACAACTATCTAGAGATGAAATATGCAAAATTGAGTTGGAAACTCTGTGTGTGTGTGTGTGTGTGTGTGTGTGTGAGAGAGAGAGAGAGAGAGAGAGAGAGAGAGTGAGAGAGAGAGAGGAATTGAACTCACGGAATTCTGACTGCCAGACAGATGCTGAACCATTGAGCTACACTCTCAGCCCCTGGAAATCTTTATAGAGTATAATAAAAACTAAATAGACACCATAGAAAAATAGAAGTAATTACAAAGCACTCAATGCTTTCTTCATTAAAAATAAGTGTAATAAATGAAGAAATTATTTTAAAGCCAAAAATCCACTTAAATTTGATGACTACTTAAAGGAACATTAATTGAAATACAAGAAAATAAAGACTAAAGTTGATAAATGAACCTGGCTATTTAAAAAATCACAAACAGTTCCTATATACTTGATTATGCCAAGAGAGAAAATGAAAGGTATTCAATATCAGCAATAATAAAACTATTAAAGCCATAAATGACTTTTTACAAAGATACTAGGTATAGTTGGAAACTTATTGTACAGTCATTATCCACAAAAAGGAAGGTAATCAAAATAAGTGCTAGAAAAAACATAATTATTACACTGGTCATGAGAAAGATTAACAATTTATCAGTTATCTACCACAAGGCCCTTGCTTCCAGAACACTTACAGGTTATTTATTTCAAACTTTCTGGCAAATGAGAACTATCTCCACAGAAACATTAGCCCAACAATTAATGCCAGAAATCAATCTAAAAGAAGAAATCACATGTTTATTGGATAAAATTCATAGATTTAAGAATCTTAAAATAATTTGAATTCAGTATAATGCAGTGAGCAAAAAGATTTTGACACATAAAATGTATCATAAAGATTAATATGTTCAAAACACATTTCTGATACAATATACTCACTAGGAAACAATGTGACTTACTGTAATTTTTTAAGAAATTTAAACATCTACCATGTTTTAAGCACACCTCATAAACTATAAAATCTCTACAAAAAGGAGACAGATAATATGTCAAAAACATTGGAAAGGAAACAATAGTGAATAATCAAGGTCATATGCTTTTCTATATTAAAATATTGTACTTGTATGTAACATGAAAAGACAAAACTAATTTTTTAATTTTAATTAGAGTGGTGTTGTAACTAGGTAAATAGATTAACTCTCCTGGAACAAAAAACTACTAAAATATGGATAGAATATGTTTTATAAATCATATTCCATGTGTAGACACATTGACAAAAATCAAAGAAAATCCTTATAAGCCGAAGAGGAACAGTGCAGGAGATATGGAAGAATTGCAGAGTGATGTGTCTCTTAGGCACACCAGCAGGTCTCTGTGGGCTTGAGCTTTAGCTTTTATGGGCCCTGTGTTTATAGAAATGGATTGGGAGCCGGAGACAGAATCCACAGCATGAGCCCAACATGGTGAGATATCCTGTGATACCATCAGTCTGGAAGGCTCAGGCCGGAGATCTTGAGCTGGAGGCCAGACTCAGCAGTTTAATGACTTAGCAGGACTCTGCCTTCAAGTAAACGCAAAAATGGAATTGAGCCTGTAGGTTGGTGCGAAGAGCCTGGGTTCAGTCTCAGTAGTAGGAGAAAAGAAATCTAGAGCGCGTGTGAAGTGGGCAGTTCAAACCCTGCAGTCTGCTGGATGGTACCCTGCTCTGTCACCGTGAGAAACGTCGACATTGTGGCCCTCATCCTCAGTACTGTGAACGGCGGGTTACCTTGTCACAGGAGAAGGAAATGCAGGACAAAGGGGGAATCCGTGTATTTTAGTGTGCCAGACAGTTGTAATGACTGTCAAAGAATCACTATGCATGGGTCTCGTTCTGACCAGAATTCAGTGGAGTTAGCAGCAATAACAGAAAGATTACCTTCACCTTTTACATTTAGAGGATTAAAATTTTACACATTTTCAGAATTAAAATGCTAACAAAATTGAGGAGAAAACTTGACATAACTGGTATAATACATTTTAATTTCTTTTGGGAGAGGAAAACAACCTAAATTTGTACTTAGAATAAAACTCAAATATTAATAAAAATAACTGATGAAAACATGTGAAACCTTAAGAGAAAATGTTAAAACTAATGGGAAAGAAATTGGAAAATATATAAACATAGATCCATGCGTGAATGTAGGAATCTTAATTCTCTCCAAATTAATGTACAGACTCAGTGTAATCAATTATAAAAAAGTGATGTCCTACCTGAATTGAAAATTTTAATCTTTATAGAAAATCATTATACAGAAACATAACCAAAGCAATATAGAATGTAGAATAAAGCAAATGTTATCATAAAACTATAATATTTTCCCCAAGCATCGCTTCTCGGCCTTTTGGCTAAGATCAAGTGTAATATTTTCCCCAAGCAAAGACCCAAAATTGTAAAGGGTACAGAGTACAGTGGCGCATTTTAAGTCAGTGAGTAGGCAATTCACGGAAGAAATAAGTATTTAAATCATTTTTATACATACATACTTCTAGCTATATTATGTATTTTACATATATGAATTAAAATCAGAATGAGAAAGCAGCACACACAAATTATAAACAACATGTTTAAACCATGGCACTGTGGGTGGTGATGAGGAACCGAGGAACAAGAACTCTTCCAGGTAGCTGATGAGTGCAGGAAATTTCTAAAGCTATTTTCAGATAAAATATAAAATTGAAAATGCACATCCTTAACATCTAGAGCACTGAATCCATTTATGTTGATTAGGAAAGTCTTGGGTACCTATATAAGGAGACATAAACTTCAAATAACAGTTGTTTACAAAATGCAAAAATTGAAACTAAATATTAAAGAAAATGAATACATGATAAAGTGTGAGCTTTGGTTAGATAATAAATTACAAGGTGCATACATACTGGTGAAGCAGAATTTCTATTTAGTATAACAAAAGAATTTTAGAACTACAATCCCAGAGAAAAGAGGAAGAAATACATGTACTACCATATCTTTTATATGTTTAAAAATATGCAACAGTATATGTTACAGTATAATATACTATGATCATATGCAGGAGCTTGAAATAAGGGATTCGAAGTTCATAATGTACTCTTCTGGGCATAGGGTAAAGAATGTGGTAGAGTACAGGATTCAACTATACTTTTAATATCTCATATCCAGATTTGATAAGTGATTATATAGCTTTTTTGTCTGTACTTTTTCTACCCAAAATAGTTTTAATAGGATTTTAAATTATTTTTTATTTTAAATTTATTGGTACACTTCAGGTGTACACTTTTATGACATATCTTGCTCCTTATTTTCCCCCATTCCTCCTTGGCCTCCCGTCCCTATTTACAAAGACTTTGTTTGTAACTTTTACTTCTTTTCTCATATTTTTTCTCTTTTCTTTTCCCCATCTCTCCTCCCTAATCCCTTTATCCCTTGAGCATTTTCTTCCTATTTCACAATATCTATTATACATTATGGTGTTCACTTATGCTTCCATTTTCTCACACCAGAGAAATGATTTGGTATTTACACCTGAGTGTCCTATTTATTTCACCCAGGACTGTGGCCTCAGTGTGCCTCCATATAGCTATAAAGGTTTCAAGTTTATCATTCTTTATGGCTGAATAATACGTCACTTTATTTTAAAAAAAAAGCCACACATCTTTACCAGTCACCTGTTGATGGGCATTTGGATTGTTTCTAAGGTTTAGCTATTACAAACTGTAGTTCTATAAACTTAGGTGAACATCCATTGCTGTGGTGTGATGCTTTGAATTCTTTTGGGAAGATACCCGGCAGAGGAATAGCAGGATCACTAATTCTAGATTTGAGGAATCTCCCCACTGATCTCACAGCGCCGGCACCAGCCTCCTTTCCCACCAGCAGAGCAGAAGGGTTCCTTTCTCCTCACACCCTTGCCAGCATCCGTTTCAGCTGATTTCTTCATAGCAGCCATTCTTTCCGGAGTGAAGAGGAAGCTCAGAGCTGTGTTCATTTGCACCTCTCAAATGATCACTGATGTTGAACATTTTTTCATATGTTCACACACTGTTTCTACTTCTTCATCTGAGAAAAGTCTGTTCATTTCAGATGCTCACTTTTGGCCTGGGTCTTAGTGGATAAATACCGTACAGTGATAGAACAAGATACTTTAAAATATGTATACATTGTGAAATGACTAAGACCAGTTAGTTTATTTGTGGATTACCTTATATACTTGTCTTTGCTTGTAGTGAAAGTTTATCTTCCTAGTCACTTCCAAGGTCACAGTACTAGTCACCATGTCCTGGAGTACGTATCTTCTTCTTAAATGAGATTTGAATCCATTGCCTGACATTTCCCAAACTCTTGCCTTTCCTCTTTTGAGAAATTTATTCATGTCATTTGCTCACTTTTGTCCTATTTTTTTGTTTTCTTGCTGTTGAATTGAGTTCCTTATGTATATTTTAGGTATTAACCCCTTATCAGATGGGCAGCTTACAGACAGTTTCTCCCATTCCACAGGTTGTCTCTTCACTGTGAAATGTTTCTTTTGTCATGCAGAAGCTTTTATAGTTTGCTGTAATCCTATTTGTCTATTTTTTTCTTCTGTTGCCTGGCTTTAGGGGTCTTATTAAGAAATGTGCCCAACAATCGTCACGGAACTTTCTTTATATGTTTCTAGCAGTTCTCGAATTAAAACTTTAGTACATTTGGAGTTGACTATATACATGATATAAGATAAGGGTATAATTTCATTCACCTTCATGTGGCTATCCATTGTTTCCAACTTCATTTACTGAACAGGATATTTATTCTGTACCTACTTTACTCTGAACAGGTTTGTTGAAGAAGCTCAGTTGGTCATGTTTTTTCCCCCCACTTCCCACTTGCTGCTTAAGTTTTTTTTTCAGTTTTCTTATTTCCCCTCATCTGTGACATGGGATGTTGTACAGTGACCTTTAAGTTACCAAGGCTGATCGACTTTCTTATGTCTATATTATTTTTGACTATGGTACAGCTTTTATAAGTAACCTTTGCAAAATTTTTAATAGTTTACATTTTCCTCTAATTTACTAGACTAGTTCTTTCTTAAGCATTGAATGTGTGTACCTGTTTTGTTGACTCAAAGGAGACGCACATGGGAAAATGCTCAGAAACACATCTTCTCTGCCTCAACCATCCACTATGTCTAGTGCCACCCATGCTGACAGGCCGCTTACTGTCTACTTCATTTGCTCGGTGGACAGAGTGTAAGATCATACATGTACAGAGGTTATTTTTTATTTATTTCAGTACCTGTAAATATTGGGCAAAAATATATGCTACATTTATGCATACTTTAAAAATGAAACCTTCTGGCAAACTCTTCCAGGTCAAATATAGTTATGTCATTCATTTTATTTTAAATATTTTTGTAGCCAGGCGTGGTGGCTCACGCCTATAATCCCAGCACTCGGGAGGCAGAGGCAGGAGGATTGCTGAGTTCAAGGCTTGCTTGGGCTTCATAGTGAGCTCAGGGCCAGCCTGAACTACAAAGCGAGACCCTGTCTCAAAAAAAAAAAAAATTTAACATTTTTGTATTTTGATATATTGTAATGTACTTCATATATGTGTATATAAAATACACTTGTAAGAAATTTCTGTCCTGAAATTTCTTCTCTTCACATAGGTTTGCTTTGTTTTCATGCATTTCCAAAGAGGACCAGTGAAAGAAGGGGGCAACCTGAAGTCAGCCTGCTCACTGCTTCACTCCTCTTGACAATTCTTAGCTTTGGCTAGTATTTTGTTGAAAACAACTACTGCCGTGGACTTTATCCTTTGCAGAGCCCTCCTCTGGCCATGCCCTGCCTTCTGTGAAGGAGGAAATTTGTAGCTCCAGGAGCTTCCCATCTTGATCTTGTAGCAGCCCACCTAGAATTTGCTGAGAGTACTGGAATTCCTCCAGGACAGCCTCTCCTGTAGTACCCTCCTGATGGCGGACTGTGGATCTGGCCAGGGAGGCAGAGAAGGTGGCTTCTGTCAGATGAAGGTGGTAATAAAGGAAGCAGATGATTTAGATGTGTCACGTGCAGAATTCATTTATATGTCTTGATTCTTCTGTAGGAGCATGGGACTAGGAATAAAGACAGACGGACCTGTTCTGGGGACAGGAAACTGGTAGTTGGTTTTCCTCTGCAAGCATATTCAAACTTAAAAACCTGAGAATTCCAAGAATTCTGAAGTTGAAATCTAGTCTTAGGAAATTATGTTTTTCAAAGTCATATAATACAACATATTTTGATAGTTTACTATTTCTCTGTGTAACTGAAATACAGTCTGTAACACAAAGAATAGGAACACATGAGGGCCCCCACTGAGACTTGTGTCTCAGTCTCTGAAAAAGGTACAGTGAGACTGTTAATACTTCCAGCGATAAGTGAATTGTGCATGTTGGTCGTTGCAGTCTTGTTTAATCCCCTCCTCCTAAGTCTAGGCTGCCTCTTTCTTCCTCTGCAACATAGTCCAAGGGCCACATTTCCCGTTACTGGCCGAAGGCTAAGAAGGCCCGGCAGTTGCCACTTCTGTACTGCAAGCCCCATGCCGAAGTCCACCATGGGGAGAGGCCACATGGAGTCTTCTGTTGAAACTGGGAAGTATGAAGTACCGTCTTGAAAAGCTAGCTCTGGAGAAAGGAGTGTAGTTGGTGGAGAGCCTCTGTTTACATGGAGCAATTTAGGGTTTACTCAGGTTTCATGTGAGGTGATGACATTCTTAGTCCCAGCCAGTGACAGAGCAAAGCGAAGACACCAGGGCTGCCAAACGTGGTAGTCTTTGCTCTGGAACTCCACCTTGTATTGATCAGGACTTTGCAGGTCTTCATAGCAATTAAAAGCTCTCTCTGCCTATCAGTTTCTACCTCTTTGCCTTTTCATTGGTGCCAAATTTCATTACAATGTGAAGGGATTCTCTGTACCTTCCCCCTTAAACTGCCGGCAATTTTAACTACATAGTATCTTCTTCCTGAAAAACCCAGATGACACATATGAAAGATGTAAACATAGAAAACTAAGAACCCATCAAGGGACATTTGCTAAATCATTGGAGCCAGTCCACAGCCATTCTAACCACTCCATGCAGTGCCACATGCATAATGACAACATGACCTCACCAACCGCTCCTCAAATTGCAGAATTCTAATAATAGTGTCAAGTCTATACATTTTAGTAATGTGCCACATTAGGTAACCTAGAAGAGCTTTCAAATTGTATTAGGTATTGTTATTTTTAAAAAAAATCTAAGATCTGTAAGATTAGCTTGACTTATAACTTTTTTTTTTTCTTTTTGAGACAGGGTCTTGCTTTGTAGTTCAGGCTGGCTCTGAGCTCACTATGTAGTCCAGGCAAGCCTCGAACTCAGCAATCTTCCTGTCTCTGCCTCCCGAGTGCTGGGATTATAGGCGTGAGCCACCACACCCGGCACTGTGGTATGTGGTATGTGGTATTGATTGCTGGTGGGCGTGAGTCTCCATATCCAACATTGTATGTGGTTACCGGGGATTGAACTTAGGACCTTGCGCTTGTGAGGCAGATGCCAGAACTACTGAGCTAATCCTCTGGCCCCGATTTATAACTTTTTTATATATTTGGATAAATAGTATTTGGAGCCCTGTGGACCATGAAAGTGTTGTATATGGGCCTATCACTAGATCTCAGGAAAGTGTATTATTTCTTTTCTTCTTCCTCTTTGCCTTGAACATTCCATTGGGTATTCTCTTTACTTTCCTCTGTTTCTTTTTCCATTAGCTAAATGCAGTCCCTTTCAAGGACCAGCCCTACTCTCGATTTTTCTTTCTGGGCAGTTCCAGAATATGTGGTTGGTCACTGTGATCACATTGTGCAGGGGTTATGGCTTTTTGCGAAGTGTTGAAAAGGTGATGGAAAATACTTGATAAAGATTCTCAAATATGAGCTAGCCTTGAACATCTGAGGTCAGACTGTGAGATGTACCAAATCAAAATGTGATGCATTTTCTTTCATCTTCATGTATTTTTGTTTTGTTTTGTTTTACTTTTTGAGACATGGTCCTGCTTGTAGTTCAGGCTGGCTCTGAACTTGCTATGCAGCTCATGCTAGCCTAGAACTAACGGCAATCCTCCTGCCTTTGCTTCCTGAGTGCTGGAATTACAGTTGTGGGCCACCACACCTGGCTATGTTTATGTGTTTTACGACACTTTTAGGTCTACCCTTTCAGCTCTAGGCTAGTTAGCAATGATGACATAATCTTTCAGTGCTTATGTGTTCTTACAGGAGTGTTCACTGTGATATTTTGAAGATTTGAGCAATACACATATGTGTATGTCCATTTTCACTTTGCCAGTATACATTTATTTTTATTCATTGTAACCCATTTGATTGGATCTGGAATGTTCTCACCTGGGCAGAGCTCAACCTTCAGATGCATGTAATGCACCCTGTCATCAATTCCTGTTGTGTGAATCCTGTGTAGTATGTTGTAGATCCCATGTGTTTGCATCACAATTCAAACTTCTCTAGAATATCACCTTTATTCTGTGCCAGAATTATATTCTACCATATTCAGAACATTGTATTATTATTTTACTGTAATTTATCCACCCTCTGAAAGTCTGCCAAGTCTATACAGTGTGTTATTCAAGTGTAGAGAATTTCTTGTTATCAATAGTATGTAATTCCAAACATGTGTTATTGTTATTGCCAGTATGATTACTTTTCCATTAATAGGAGCAGTGCTGTTTTCCCACTATTAATAATGGAAATTAATGGCCCATAAGCAAACATTTTGAAAGAAATTATGATCTTACAGTGAGAGATTTGTGTAGATATGTGTATAAATATATCGACAGAGAAAGGTTGTTATTCTTATCCTGTGACTGAAGTCACATATCTTTGAGTTACCATGTTAAATGCTTCTTTTAAACATAGGATATCTAATGGGGTAACAGATTAAAGCTTTATAACTTAATAATACCATAGTGTACTGGATAATAATACCAAGTATACTGGATTCATACTGTCATGATATTTTACCTTTTTCTTTTGAATTCTTGACAACAATCTACAATTTTGCATCAACTTCTTTATAATTGCGATTAGAGATTTAGATACCACACACATCAATGCAGAGATAGTAATTATCAGTACCAGGATTGAAACTCTGCTTTATCTAATTCTAAATGTCATGTTTCCTTTTATTTGATTTACTTTAACCTTGAAATCGTAGAACAATGTTTCAATTAACTTCATGAAAAAGAAAATGTACGTACTGTCTAGCAATGAAATAAGGATCTCTAAAAGAGTTTTCTTATCAGGAGAGATCTGGTGGGAAATGTGCAGAAAATAGTCCTTAATGCTAGAGCGGGGAACACTGTCAAGGAACACCAATAAGAGTAGTGTGTTGCACCAGTGCAAAAGCTGCATCTGCTTTCTACTGAATAGAAATTTTGTAGTTTTCTGTCAGTGTTGCTTCTATAATTATTCAGCAGAAATTTTCTACGTAATGCTATAGAGTAGCCACAGAAGTACATGGTGCAGAGTGGGGGCTTTATTTAGATAACCACAGGTTATCTTTAATGTATACGTCTAACACTTCTGCATTTACTTATGAGAATATAATAGACTAAAGTTGGAGGAAGCATGAAGGAAGGGGAGGAAAAGGGATACAGAAAGAATTAAGATGTATTATGTACATGTATAAACTCCCCACAATAAATGTAATCATTACGTACTGCAAACCAGTACTAGCAAAAATAGATAAGTACAAAAATATTAAAAGTGCTGCTCCATTGGGAAGGATAGAATTACCAAGCCTGGGGAGGAAAACCCAGTGACTCAAAAATCTAACAAAGACTAAATGACTAAATATGAAGGAAGTACTAGAAACCTCCAGCTGAGTCCTTAGATTAGTTATGGTGAACCTATGGCTTGTGTGCCCCAATGGGCTGTTCGTATCATTGGAAGCTCTAAATGGTTCTCCATCACTTTAGACTAGTGCTTTACCCATCAGTATTTACCCAAATCACCTTGGTATTGTTAGACCGTGTTCTGAGCTCATCTGTGGGTCTCTGATTCAGTGCTTCTGGAATGGGGCCATGACTTTAGATTTGTGTATAGGAAGGTTCCTGGTAATGCTGATGGTGAAGTTAATACTGCTGCTCTCAGGACCGTGCATTGGAAACCTTGTGCAGTACAAAGAGGTGAGAGCTGGGGGAGGAGGTCCTCTCGGGCTGTGGGATACCTGAAAAAAATAACCAGATAGCACTCATTTGGCAGAAAAGATAACATGGGCCATCAAATATGTACTCTCCGGGGAGCTTAACCCTACCTTCTGCCAAGCTCGTATGGGATGCTAGTTGGCGGTTATGAACAGCTCATAAGCTGCTGCTGAGAGAGAATCACCAACCAGAAACAAACCTATTATATTGGTTGCGAAAATAGGATCAGTTTCAGTGCTGGAGAATGTCTGAAGTTTCCAAATTAAATGGAAGATGTATAATTTATTAACATCTTATGGATAGAGGGAGAAAGATTAAATTAGGGATTCATGTGACCACTGATTGAGGTAAGCCGAGAACACAGATGGAGTTTAATCAAAGGTGGCAAAGGTTTTCAATATATTCCTGACTCCTGGTTGCTCTTATTATGGAACTTTCTCTCCAAAGTAATTAAACTATAATGACACATACAAATCAAGAATATAATAACTAAGATGGGATATTTTGTAGAAGGTATTTTATAATGTAAAATGATAAGATGGTACTTGTGTAAAATAAAAAATGATAAATTTAAGCATGCCCATGTAACAGTGCTTCTGATTGCTTATGTATTTTTCCTTCAAGTAACTTATATATTTTTCCTTCAAGAAATCAATGGAGAGAAGAAGTCACAAGTTATTGCATCTGTATTAGCTGATTCATTAGTATCGTGTTTGAGGGTGGAGGAGGAACCTGAATCAGAGACACTGTTTTGGAAATCCAAAAGGAGGATAGTTACATCGATTGCTACTTAAAGTCACCTCTTGATTTTTTTTAACTATAGAAATTTTGTCCCAGGAACAATGGAATTGGTAGGGGTCAAAGGCAAAATATATCAGGACAAAAAAGGAATTTAAGACTGTTCTATATAAGCTTTATCAAATATAGAAAACATTGATTGATTGATTGATTGATTGATTGATTGATTGATTGGAGATGGTCTCGCTTTGTAGTTCAGGCTGGCTCTGAGCTCACTATGTAGCCCAGGCAAGCCTTGAACTCAGCAATCCTCCTGTCTCTGCCTCCCGAGTGCTGGGATTATAGGCCTGAGCCACCATGCCTGGCTGGCACTGTGGTATGTGGTATTGATGGCTGGTGGGCGTGAGTCTCCACGCCCAGCATTGTATATGGTTATGGGGGATTGAACGCAGGACCTTGCACTTGCGAGGCAGGCGCTGGAACCACTGAGCTAATTTTCCGGCCTGGGAAACATTTATTTTTAATGGGAGTAAAACTGTGCCACTGTTGTCTTTTTTATCTGATGTCTTCCAACATGTAAAATATAGAAAATTCAAATTTTTCATTTTGAAATGCATCCAGCCATGTTGGTTGGTAGTATTTATACCCAGTAGAGTACTACTTTGCACAAAGGATAAACTTGAGTCATTTGTAGGAAAATAGGTGCACCTCACCACTATAATGTTAAGTGAAGTAACTCAGACACGCAAGCTTAAATATCACATTTTTACATGAAGTACTACATATTTTTCCCACCAAAAATGTACACATGCTCAGGAAAAGAAAAAGAGTACATTTTTTCAACTGATGGTATCACCTCATATGGGAGGCCCTAGGGAATGTTGTATGTCACAGCAAACCCACTATACTGTCTGCGCTTAATGAAAAAATTGAAAATGCATGTGTAGCAATCTCAATGATCAAAATTATCCAAGCAGCACTTTGCTATACCAATAAATGTCTGGAAGCTAATAGACACCACTTTGAGTACCTTTTGTGATATACACATTTTCATGTAGAGATATATGTAATATATGTAGTGTATCTCTGTATGAGTATATATGATATATGAGTGTATATGGTATATCTTATGTCATATATGACAAACATATGTTATATATAAGAAACAGAAAAAGAATATTGTAATCTAGCATGTACAATGTATCTAAAAGTGTATCTTAATACAATTGTTTTACATGTTTTATGTGTTCTTTGGCCTATTAGTCTTGTTTTTAATCTATATATACTAGAATCTGATATCTAACTTTATAAACTTATAAATGAATCTGATGCTGGGAAAATAAAAGGGTGATGGAAGGAAGGGGAAGATGTGTAGTATACATGTACTAATTTCCTACAGTGAGTAATAATTAGGTACTGCAAGCATACTAATAAAGATAAAAATATCAAAAATTAAAGCAAAATAAAAAGAGGTATACAGAATCTCTCATGCAGTTCTGATAATATTGCCAGTATTGGAGAATCAAATACTATCTTCCCTTAGAATTTTAAAAACTTTGTCTGTTTTACACACACACACACACACACACACACACACAATTTTAGACTTTTTTTATAACACTTAATTGCAAACTATATTGGAGAAATATCTGATGAAAATGTAATGACTCAAATACCCAGCATTTTCTTTTAAATGAATGCTAAGACAAAAAGTTTTTACATAACTGGGCATGCTGGCACATGCCTATAATCCCAGCACTCAGGAGGCTGAGGCAGGAGGATCATTATTAATTTAGGACCACCTTGGAATAGAAAGTGAATTTAAAGCCATACTGAACTGCATAGCAAGACTGTCTCAAAAAACAAAGAGGAAAAAAAACCTTTTACATATATTTTAGGGCTCAATGGATAGACACTCCTTTTTAGAAATAAAGCCAAAATATAAACAATCCTTGAAGTGAATGCTATAACCTACAAAGTGGTAATTCCAGAAAATAACGCCTGCGTTTGAGATGACAGAATTGTTCACTTAGAAGCTAACATTAAGAATTCACTCAGCTCTCAAATAAATTGCAGAAATGAAAATGAGAACAGAGGGGTTCCAGTGTATGGTATTTTCAGGAAGATAATAGAGCACAGAGTATGTGATTATCTTTTTTGAAGATTAATTCTCAATTGATTTTATGAATTCAGCATGATTATGGTTTTGAATTATAAGAAAGATAATGGAGAAAATGAAATAGCTGACTAATTTCACATGTGAAATTGAAATAAATATATAAAACAAGTTTTAATGTTAACATATTGAAAGAACATAAATAAATGGGATTCATATAAAATGCAGAATTACTCAGTATAACTCAGTCTATAAAAGATAAAACATCAAATGCAAAATATTTCTAATAAAGTGAAGAAAAGGGCAAAGGTCCTCATCATTACAGAGCCCAGAATAATTCAAATAGTTCCTGATAATGCAGTAAGATAGTGAAGTATAATAATTTTAACTTGCAAAAATAGTGTAAAGCTATCATTATTTGTAAATAATACACCAAATCATTAATGTCTTTTGGAAATAAAATTCAGTAATGCCCTCATTTATAGAAGACACATAAGGAAGCTATTAATGTTTATATGTAATGAGATTTAAATAGAAAAGTATTCAATTCAATAATTTTACTATTAAATTAATTAATGTACCTTGAAAGTAGTGTCATCAAGAAATATGTAAGATTCAAGTTATTTTTAGAAAGCAAAACTTTATAGGGACAGAAAATAAGCCTTGATGATTCAATGTAAAACAGTGTAATTTTGCCTCCAAAAATGTACATTTTTGTACTGATCAAGATGTGTGTGTGTGTGTGAGAAAGAGAGAGAAAGCTTTAGAAAGTGAATTTAAAGTTCATTTGGTAAAAGTTGTGAGAAACTAGTGAAGACTGTTTTGACAAAGAATAATGTTAAAATAGGGTGTTATGGACCGAATGCTTTTATCCCCCACTTCAAATTAATAGTTTGAAGTTGTAGCCTGTGTTGTGATGGTGTCTAGACATAAGGACATGAGGTCATGAAGGCTAGTTGGAGTCATAACAGTGTGGCTCTCACAGTGGGACTCAGGAAGAGACACTAGGAGGGTTCACTCCCTCCTCTTGCATACAGTGGGGAAAGGCACCCACAACATAGTTACTGCATGCTCTGTGTCTGTGCATAGAATAGCCGTCAAAGGGGATATGAAAAAGTGAGGTCAGTCACCTGACCTTCAATTCACTTCCTGCTGCACAGAATAAACAATCACCTTTGAAAGAATGTCACAAAAGTTGAGAGACTGCTTTGCAGTGGGCAACTAAGACCTGTCCTTTGAAAAAGTAAAATTAATATATCTGTAGCCACCTTATAGGGAGGTAGAGGAAAACTCAGAATGAAAAATAAAGCATAATGATTTTATAACTTAAAATAGAAAAGACCAGAAGAAATACTGTACACATTTATAATTCAAGAACCTGTTGCCTACAAGAAATGAATAAATTACTGGAAACACATAACCTAGGCTGAATCATGAGGAAATCTAAAACTTGAACTGAGCAGTAATGAAATTGACTAAGTTAAAAAGTCTCCTACCAAAGTACAGGCAAGTACTGAGTTTTTTGAAGTAAATTCTACCACATATTTCAAAAAAACCCACTAATATCAATTCTTTTCACACTCTTCCAAAATATTGAAGCACATTATTTCCACCTTGTATTTTAGAGCCAGCTTGTCCTAATTTGAAGGAAGAAATTACAAGGAAATAAAATTCTAGGGCATTATCTTTGCTAATCACAGATGCAAAAATCCTCAACAAAGTGCTGACAAATGAAATAGAAGAGCAAATTAAACATAATTCATGTAGGGTTCAGCCTAAGAATGCAAGTATTGGTCAACATATACAAATCAATAAATGTGATTCACCATATTATCCAGAATGAAGGTAAACAATTATATTATCTGAAGAGCTGTAGGAACAAAGTTTGACAAAATTCTATGTCTATTCATGATTTAAAAAACTATTAAACCAAGATAGAAAAACATACCTTAACAAAATAAAGATTATATATAATAAACCCAAAGCTAATATCTTATCCAGTGGTGAGAAATTGAAAGCTTTTTCCTTTAAGACCAGAAACAAGAAAAATAATTCCCACTGTCATCACTTCTCTTCAGTTTAGTTGTGCAGTTCTTATAAAGAACAGTTCAACAAGAAAGGAAATAAGTCAGCCAAATAAGAAAGGAAGTTGAATTGTCTCTGTTTACTGACATCTCGACTTCACAAAAGACCCTAAATTCTCTACCAAGAATGAGTTAGACATGCAAAATGGATTTAGAAAGTCATTGGATACAAAGTCAGTGTTGAAACTGTAGCATTGTTGTGCACTTATAATAAGCTATATGGAAAAGAGTTAAGAAAAATTTCATTTCTAATAGCTAAAGTGCTGTACAAAACCAAGGAGATAAAGTATATAGACTAAAATTATGTAACTTGATGAGAGAAATTTATGAAAATATAAATAATTGAAACACTACCTGTTAATATGTTGGAAGAATCAAAATTGTTGAAATGTCCATACTATCTCAACTAATTTAGATATTTATACAATGCCTGTAACATTCTTCAAGATATAGGAAAAAATAGTCTTAAATTTTGTAAGAAACTGACAAGGACCCCAACATAGTTAAGACATTTTAAGTGGAACAGAGCTGGAAGTATTATTCTACTTCCAATAATTTTGACTTTAAACTCTCCTACAGATACACTAGTCAGTAGAAAAACCTAGACAGCACAGAAGTGAAATTAATTGACTTTTAACAGTGTTGCCAAGAAATAAGACAATCTTTTCAATAAGTAGTGCTGGGAATACTGGATATTCATATGCAAATGGGCAAAACTGAAATAGGACTATCTACAATAGTCAATTCCAAATGAGTTTAACATTAAATATAAACCTAAAAAAGCAAAATTACTAAGAAAAATTGATCTGGGCAATAAAAGGAAAAGTAGGCAAATGAGATTGCTGCAAGTTATAAAGTTCTGTATAACAGAGGAAACAGTTCACAAAGACAACTTACAGAATGAAGATTTCTCAAATCATATGTATAGAAAGATGTTAGTATCCAAAACATATATAAAGTAGTCAAACAGATCAATAGCAGAACAGCAGACAGCCTCATGTACAAATTGGGCCAGGTATGTGAAAAAATATTCAGCATCTCTTGTCATACCTTCAAGAATACTTGTAATCCAGAAGGACAGAAGACTTGATGTGGAGAAAAGGAAATCTTTGTATTCTGTTGGTAGAAATGCAAGTTAGTTCAGTCATTGTGGAATACATAATAGAAGCTCCTCTAAAAACTGAAAAAAATACAGTAAGATCCAGCAGTCCTGTTTCTGGATAAATAGCCAAAGGAATTGAAATCAGTATGTTGAAGGAACATCTGGATGCTTATGTTTGTTGGAGCAGTATTCACAATAGCCAAGATAAAAAACCAACCTAAGAAAATTTGTCAAAATGTATTTAATGAAGTATTCTTCAGACTTTAAAACAGAGAAGATTCATCTACAATAACGTGGACAAACCTGGAAGACATTATGTTAGTGGAAATAAATCAGATACGTAAACACACAAAAACACATTCCAAATGAGCATTATCTTTCAATTAAAAATAAAATACAATAATACAATTAAAAATAAAATACAACACTAGAAAAAAAAAATCACTCCCAGAGAGTTCAGCGTATGAAATTCTAGTAAGATATTGGAATGTAAATGGAAATAAATTTCAAAATACCATACATGGTATATACAAAAATTTTACAGTGTTTTGTACAGTATTTTCATTAAAGAAGGTATCTTAGAAACTTTTTGCTTGCAAAGCACTAACTGAGCTTGCTTGTTTTTAGGAACATCTTTGAAACTTCTCAAAGTTGGATATTCATGACTTAGTAAAAAGTCAAAGTTGGATATTCATGACCTGAGGCCGGAGAGAGTTCAATCATGTGCTGAGGTGAATGAAGGAGCCCAGGAAGCACACACAGGTCATGGTGTGCCACGTTGTATGACTTCACCCTAACACACGCTTAAGTGAGCTCATGTCTAAGGCTCCTGCTAACTTTAAAATTCAGTGGCTGACTTTAAAATTCAGCGATTGTCTTGTATCCTTCCCTAACCAGTCCTCCTTGAGTCTCTGTAGCACTACAAGCGAGAAGAATGTAGAATAAGAGTAGTGACAGTCTCTCTTTGCACCTGGTAGCAACTAGCTAATTTTAGCTGATGAGATCATTTCTTCCCTTTAGTGTGTGATCAGCTGTTTTGCTTGTTGACCTTCACAACTATCTAGCTTGTGATTCCGATTTCGTTTACTTTGCTGAAAATTTATAGGACAATAAAACTCCTTTTATAAGTGTCTTAGGAAATTGGCCTAAAATTAGCAAAGCTGTTGTGCTTGGAATGGCTGGAACTGTGGAGCAGAATGGCGTGGGCCACTAAATATATGGGACTTTCATGATGAAACCATTAAACTTATTTTAAGAGATCACTTACAGAACATTAGAAGTTCCAAAAGGGAGGGGGTTGAATAGTCTTTTATTTTTTTTAAATAAAAGAGATACTACCATTTTACAACAGTATGTTTTGCTGATGTAACATAAGTGGTATGTTGAGTGAAAGGTGATAAATATAATTTAAAAATATTTTCTGTGGATTGTTGAATAGACTGTAATGCCAGAAAAGTAAGGACTCTCTTTTCTCTTACTTCCTTTTGAAGCTCCACAGGAGTATTGGTCAGGTGATTTCAGTGTTCATCCAATGCGGTGAAACTTAGCAACAATGTACATCTTAATTCCATCCTTATACCTCTTTGCACCCTTGAAGTATTGTTTTCTTAATAAAATTCCAAATTTCTTAGAATTCCAATTTAACAATAATATTATATCATTTTTAAGACTAAGTTAAACCAGGAACATTTGAGATCACATGTGTGTATCAGCTTTTTAGAGAATGGGCTGAGATAATGTTATATTGGTATCAAATTTCTATACCTGTGGCATCAGAATATGGAGCGAGTTTTGATGTGTAGTTTTTTGATCCTGAGTTGACTTAAATACTTGCAATAAACAAATACTGACAGCAAAATTTTATTAATAGTCTATATAGTCTTATGAGGATCTACTTTTTAGTATATGTGCTGCCGAAGTGAGCATGAGGATCTACTTTTTAAAAGAATATTCATTAAGCTTATTTAAACACAATGATTTTTTCTACAAAATTTAAGAGTTCTGAGCTCCCTTTTCTATGAATATTTTTTCAAACCAAAATATTGTTTTGCTCATTATGCTTTGTATACAGATGCAGGTTTAGTGTACTGTATTATTACAGAAGAAGAATTAGAAAAACATCAATTAGCTGACTTGAAATGAAGCAAAAATTGTATTTTTCAGGTTGGATGTATATTTAAAGTGTCTTCCATATTATCATGGAAAGACCTTCCATATTCTTGGAGAGTCAGATGACTTGTCAAAACGACCATTTTATCAAAAATGTCACATAGATTTATGGCAATCCCAATAAAAATAACATCATTCTTCACAGAACTAAAAAAAATAATAATAAAACATACACAGAACCAGGAGAGGCTAGGATGACAAAAGCAATCTGGGCCCAAGAGCAATCCAGAAGCATAATCATCCAGGATATCAAAGTATATTACAAAAGTACAGTGATAAAAACAGCATGGTGCTAGCACAAAAATCGACACTGATCCATAGGTACATTCAGTCAGCTGGTATTCAACAAATGTGCCAAAATCATACCCTGGAGAAAAGATGACCTCTTTAGCAAATGGGGTTGAAAAACTGGTTATCCATATGCAAAAGAATGAATCTAGATTCACGTCTCACCCTGAACTAAAATCAAATAAAAATTGATCAAAGACATATATAAAAGCAGAAAAACTGAATCCACTGGAAGGAAAAAAGTGTATAAAGCTCTTGAAGAGACAAAGACAAGGATTTTCTGAAAAGAGCCCCAAATGAACAGGCAATAGCACAATCAACAAGTGGGACAGGATAAAACTGTTAGGCTTCTGCACAGCAGAGAAGCAGCCAACCGAAAAAGGAGCAACTACAGAATGAGAAGGAATTTTTGCCAGTTACTTTTCAGAGAGAGACAACTAATATTTAGAACACATAAGGACTCAAAAAATTTTTAAAAACTTAAACCACTACTCAGAAAAAAAAAACAATTGAATAGACATTTCTCAACAGAGGAAATATACATGGTTAGTGGGTACATAAGAGGTTTTCTGGGTATTAGAGAAATGCAGATCAAAACACAAGATTCTGTCTTTTTTTTTCTTTTAAGGCTGTATTAACTCAGAAAACAAGTGCTGGTGACGTGGGGTAAGACGCACCCATCTACATTGTTAATGGGAATGTAAACTAGTGCACACTATTGAAATGAGCATGAGACTCTGAGAAAACTCAAACTAAAAATCACATCTGACCCAATTGTATGTTGTTTTTACTATCTTTGTGTAAAAAAAAACACAGGAAGATAAAATTTATGGGAATGGGAAAGGGATTCGGGAATGGGATTAAACAGGAAGGAGAGCAGAAAAAAAGTAAAATTGATTCAGTTGTGATATCTGTATATACCAATACTCCAAGATAATATGTTTTACAGGCATATACTAATAAAAGGGAAAATTAAAAGTTGCACCTTGAAAAGAATAAGTGATGGCTTGAATTTGAAAAAAAGCAAGTTTTTACAGTAAGTGCTAGCTTGTATGCCATTGCAGCTCTTCATTTGAAATCTGTGCTCCTTTCATCTCTTAGCAAAGTAAATGAATACAGTGGGAAATTCCAGATTCCTGGGTGACTTGGTCACCTGAATTTTGTGTAAAACCTGTGTGCTCAGAATACCATTAGCGTTAGTATTAAGATTTCCAAACACTATTTCAAAGATCAAGTGTTGATATTAGTACTAGATAGACTGTAGGTCTAGGGACACGTTGCCAGTTGAGTGAAATTGCCATACCAACTCAGTCTCTCCTTGGAAAACAAAGAAAAAAAGGCTCCTTTCCAATTAGAAGTTTTTTTCTTACTATATGTGAAATTCCTCTGTGAATAAAAAAGATGTACGGATAAGAACAAGCCAACAACTTTCAAATGTGTTGTATCTTCCTTAGTGAAGTAAACTGCAGAGAACTGGGTGTCATTTGTGATGATCAAATTAGAAAAGTACACTTGATGGACTGGGATTTAGCTCAAGTGGTACTGCACCAATCTTGGAGGCACCAGGGCCTGAGTTCGATCCCTGGTACCAGAAAAAAAAAAGTGAACTGTACACTTGAATTTCAGGATACAGAGGATATATTCGAGAGTAGGTAGTGAATGAGGCTCTTGTCACTTTATGCTAACATTTGTGGCATATCCTCAAGCACTTGGAAGAGAGTCTGTTGTGAAGATGTCATCTCCAAAGATATTAATTTTTCTTTGTAACCAAGTTAATGACTATGTTAGTTTGCCAGCAAAACACTACCTCTACTTGTTGTAGAATGATCCCATTCTATTGAAGTGATGAAAAGCCTATTTTCAGAGTATGATTCAACACTTACTTATTAACTCAGCAACCTAAATACTCATTTTTGTAACTTTTATCTTTTTTCCTTATTTTTTTTTGCATCTTCAATCTTTCCTATCCACTTCTTAGTGCTATTTTTTCCCCTATCCTTTCAATGTAGTAAAGAATTCTTTTATCCAAAGTGATTCTGGATTGTCAAAATACTCTGTCAGAAAGCGTTTTTTTAAGAACACCAGATTCACATTCTTTTTTCCCTGTAAAAGTCTTAAATTAGAATTGAATTTTCTCTTATTTTTCCCACAAGAATAAATGATTCACTGAATAAGAACATTCCTGTGGGATGCAGCTGTATGTAGACAGTGTTGTTGGTCCGTGGTTGTTTTTTCTTTATTTCATGGTAACTAAAATAAGCCCCAAATTTTAGTTGTGCTTAATGGCTCAGCAACAGTGCTTAAAGGTTCTCCAAGGATCACCTGCTCTGTTTTCTTTTGCAGCACTCGGGATTGAACCCAGGGTCTTCACATTGAGCTAAATCACCTGTCATTGTTTCAATTTTGAAACAATTTCATTAAGTCATCAAGTTCCCCAAGATAGCTTCAAACTGACCTTCCAGTCTACCTCCCAGAGTACTGAGATTACAGATTTTATTGCCAAACCTAGGCAGACTCACACTTCTGTGTTTCTGAACTTTCTACAGTTTAGAATGATACACAATGATCAAAAGTTTTAGAAGCACTTAAAAGATAATTGGGCTTGTTGATAATACTAATACTTTTAAGGAATATCATATCTTATTGATAGACATAGGATGTGGTGTAGCACTTTGTCATGAGTACTGATAAAAAGAAATTGGATGTTAATTTCCTGTGATTTTGGAATTATGTCTAAATATCCACACATAATGAAGCCACAGCTCAGCCGCAGGTACAGCATAAAAGGCCTCATTTAAGAGCATCAGACCCAGTTATAGGACCTTAATCTCATTTCCTGTCTTATTCCTAAAGTAGAAGAATTTGAAATTCAGAAATTACTAGAAATGTGTTATTCCTGTTAAAAGGTTTTTCTCTCTTTTTTTTTTTCCTTGTAGGACACATGGTTGAGATTATACCCTATGCTAAATGCAGGAAATTTAAGAAAAAATTGCCATAATAGGAAAAATGTATTGATGTCCAGTCTGTGCTTGGTAGTATATTAAAGCTATTATGCTCATCACAAACTCAGCTGCTTCTTGCAGTGACTTTTCTGAGGCAGAAACTACCGATACTTTCAGTGCACAGATGGGGAAATGAAGTTTAGAAAAATTTGCTCAAGGTTCTATACAATTATTATCTGCAAGCCTGTGGCTTCAAGACTGTTCCTTGGATGGAGCCTTCTGCACTCATGAAGTCAGACTAAAGAAAGTGGGTTTTCCTTAGAAGTTTCACTTTGAGGTCTTACATTTAAATCTTTAATCCCTTTTGAGTTGACGTGTAAACTGATAGCTGTCTATCTTCATTCTTTTGTGTGTGGATGTCCAGTTATCCCAGTACTATGTACTGAAGAGCCTGTCCTTTCTCTATGTGTGTTCGTGGACTTTTGTTGGAAATTAGCTAGCGGTAAATGGGTGGTTTTATTTCTGGATGCCTAGTTATTTCTGTTGATCCATGTGTTTGTTTTTGTGCCAGTATCATGTTGTTTGGGGTTTTACTGGTTTCTGGTAATTTTTTTGTTTGTTTTTATTTTCATTAGTACATATTTGCATTACATAACGATTACATTCCTTGTGAACATTTGGTACAAATGCCTCATTGTTTGGGAAAGGACTTATGTTATTGAGTAGAAGTAGTAAGAATGGGAATCATTATCTTACTCTTGATTTTTAGGGTAAAGGTTTCAATTTTTCATCATTAAATATGGTATTAGTTGTGGACCTTTGCTGTACTAGAGTAGATTCCTTCCATACCTAATTTGTGCATGTATTTCTAATTGTTATACACTCTTGCCAAGTTGATTCCATTATTGTTAAATTCTTTGACTTTTAATAGTTTTTGATTTGACGTTTATTTAATCTTATGTAAGAATAGCTACTGGTGGTCTCTTTAAGTTTTAATTTGTATAGAGTGTATTTTCTATTCCTTTATTTTCATTCTGGGTATATTTTTACTAGTGAAGGATCTTTCTTATAGGAAGTGTGCAGTTGAAACTTACTCCGCTCAGCTACTCTGTTTTTTGAACAATTTATTACATTTATGTTCAAGGTTATTACTGACAAGTAAAGACTTACTCCTATTATATTGTTAGCTGATTTCTGGTTCATTCCTTGATTACTTTTCATTTTTTTTCTCTCATTTTTGGTCTCTGTAGTTCAGTTGTTTTCTTTTGTGCTCACCTTTGATGGTTTTTCTGTGTCATATTTGTGAGTACTATAATTGTTTAGTGCAGAGCTTATACAGTAATCTTACCAAAATGTATTCTATGCTGATATCCTGACTTTGTTCACCTAAAAATACTCTATAAAAAACTTTTGCCCTTTCACCCATAACTTGTAATTGTGTTGCCTTAATGTATGTCTTCTTAATTGTGTATTCTAGTGGTCATCATTGGCCATTGTGATTTTTAATTTTCCTACTAGGGATTTGAAAGTTTATGTGTTTTTATTGTGGTAATAGAGTGTTTTGAAGTTACTAATGAATTTATTATACCTATGAGTGACTGTTGTACTTTACTATATTTTTATGATAATGATTTGTATGTCTTTTGCTCCCACTTGAAATACTCCATTGAGCATTTCTTTCAAAGCCTCAGCTTTTTTGTGTCTGTGAAGGGTCTTATTCCTCTTCGTATCTGAAGGATAGCTTTGTAAATAGAGTATTTGGGAATGGCCATTGTGTTTTTTTTCAGCTCTCTGAATATATCATCCCAGTGTCTCCTGGCCTGTAAGAATCCTGATGAGAAAATGATGTTATCTGAATGTAGATTATATTATACAGAATTAGATATTTTTCTTTTCCTGCTTTTAGAATTTTCTTTGTATTTTACTTTTGATAGTCTAATTATAATGTGTCTTGGAAAGGATTTCTTTGAGTTGGGTCTAATTGAGATACTTTCAGATTTATGCATCTGTATGTCTCTGTCTCTCCCAACAATTAGGAAGTTTTCATTTCCTGTTTTATTAAATGGACTTTCTCTTGCCTTTTTCTTCTCCCTCCCCCGCCCTCTCTGTTTCTCTTTGTCTTTCTCTGAGTCTCTGTGTCTCCCATAATTAGAATAGTCAGTAACTTTATGGCGTCCCCATTGTATATGGGGATACATGGCTGTAGTTCATTCATTGTTTTGGTGCTTTGATTTGTGGTACAGTTGGGATTGGGGTTCTCTTGTGAGTCGTCTGGCATTGTGGACCCCTCTCTGCCCCGCTTAACCCAGAGACCTGCTTCTAATCTCAGTACTTTTAATATACTGCCCTGAGATGCCCTGCTTTTCCAGTCTTGTCTTTAGTTTATTTTGTTCTCTTTTGGAAGAACTGTTAAGATCGTTTGGCTGTGGAAAGAGTTGAATTTGGAGAATTTGGAGCTATTTCATCCTTTGAAAGAGAAAAAGCACAAATAAATGTACAAACAGTGCAATGAAATATATATATATATTTTTTTTGTTGTTGTTGTTGTTGTTGTTTTTGTTCTTGTTTTTTGAGACAGGGTCTCGCTTTGTAGTTCAGGCTGGCCCTGACCTCACTATGTAGCCCAGGCAAGCCTCGAACTCAGCAATCCTCTTGTCTCTGCCTCCTGAGTGCTGGGATTACAGGTGTGAGCCACCATGCCCGGCATAATGAAATATATTTTGTTCACTGATCACTGCTTGCATTATCTGTTCTTCCCAAATGTGTAACATAAAGTACTAAGTGAATGCATGTGTTTGCATAATCACAGCAATCTCTTATTATTTCTGACAATTTTACACACATATTTTTTTCAGCTACACATTTTTATTATTGATTCCAATCTATATTTTTTTTCCTTTATACATCACTGGTAGTTTTTGTTTTTCATGAGTGTACCACCCATAAGCTGCAGATATTAGTGCTTTGGTTTGGATTGCAAAAAAATCTAGTTGCAAGTCCTCTGTGACCATTTGTGCTGCCTATGTGAAGTGAACAATGATTAGAAAACTCATACTTTCTTAATGTGATTTAACTCCAATTTAAAAAATATATTTCCTTTTTAATCCATAGAGCTGAAATAAGTAGAGAGCACCATTATCATCAGTTTTCAAGTACTATATCAAACTTGCCTGAGC
>PVIC010019250.1:0-30783 GCA_004025085.1 Thryonomys swinderianus | reverse complement strand
CGCCTGTAATTCCAGCACTTGGGAGGCAGAGACAGGAGGATTGCTGAGTTCGAAGCTTGCCTGGGCTACATAGTGAGCTCAGAGCCAGCCTGAACTACAAAGCAAGACCCTGTCTCAAAAAAAAAAAAAAATGCTCTATCCTGCTGACTCATATGGAGCACAAAATCATGACAGACTCTCCCTAGAAAATGTACATGTAAAATACACATTTTTGCTCTTAAAGCGCTGACATATGGAGATTGACTGTTTGTAGTTTATTTTAACCTACTTTCAAAGGAATACCTGCAGTCATTTGACTATTTAAAGTTTAGTATGTGGAAAGAATTTCCTGAGCTCCTTAGATTTAAGTAACTGGAGGCTTTTCAGTTTTCCTCTCTTCATGTTTTTTTCTATATATTATCTTCTTAGCAAGATCATCAGACTGTCAAGTCTTATCTTCCGTGATGAAAAAGCATGGGTTCCAGAACCACTCTGCCCTGTTTCAAATCCCAGATTTCCTGCTCAATAACTAAGTAAGGCATAGTCTCTTTAGATTCCCGTTTCCTATGAAATGGAGAGAACACTTACACTTACCTCATGGGATTCATGCAGAAATTAAAAGGTTCAGACACACAAAATACTGAGGCCAATGGGAGTCACAGAAGAAGACTGTGCTAAATCTTTTCTATTATTCCATCTTATTATCACCTATGGCCCTTAACTAAATTTCTTGCATGTATTTTAACTTTGTGATTTACCAAGTAGATTCTGTGGCTAATGTAATTTATAGCTAGTAGAGAGAGGAAAAAAATGACAGAGGGTGAGATAGAACCTTTCGAGTCTCAAAGAACTGTAAATACTGCTCCCCTCTGGAGTGACTGGGTGTGTGAGCTTTTGAAAGTTGCAGAAAGGCAGCAGGAAAAGGAGGGAGCAGAGCAGAGTGTGACACTCGGGCAATTCTTCTCTGGGTCTCCTACTTGTTGTACACATGTAGCAATGCCCTAAATCCCAAGCTTTTCTTGGCTTAATTATTCCCACACTTAACTTGTGTACAATGCTTTAGCTCTGAATATTCTGCTGTAAACTCAGCATTACCGTTTGAATATGTCATGTCAACAGTGTCTCAAAATCTGTTTTCTTGAAGCTCTCCCTACCAAACTTACGCTGGCCCCATTTTCCCACTGGCCTCAGAATTCATCACAATTGCATGCCAGCAGCTTTAAATCATCTTTGTGTCTTCCCTTTTTCTTACACTCCATATTCCTAATTATTAAGGACCCATGTATCATGCCCCTGTGACCCAAACAGACACACCCAGAAGAATGCTTTACTAATCCTCTGCATGGATTCCCAGCCAGTCATTACTTATTTAAATTAAATTAACACCCATCTATCTCTGGAGTCTCTTTTTGTTCATGCCTTCTGAAGACATATTTGATGAAAGTGGCTCTTACCTTTCTTGGACAACATTATTGGCTTCTGTTTATCCGCCCCCAGCCATCCTTCCCATCCTCATGCTCTCCACATACTGTAGGATGATCGTATCTTACTGGTATATTGTTATGATAATCTTGTCACATCTCCTTCTATGGTTTAAAGGAGAAACCCAAGGTTTTTCAGGTTGTCAAGGGGAAAAAATAGCTGTTTTGTCTTTCTTTCCTTCTTTCTTTCTTTCACTCTTTGTTTCCTTCTTTCTCTCCTTCCTTCCTTCCTTCCTTCTTCATTCTTTCTTCTTTGTGGTACTAGAGACTGAACCCAGGGTCTTCACAGTGACTTACATTCTCAGCTCTTTTTATTTTTTTATTCTGCAATAGGGTTTTTCTAAATCACTAGGTTGTCCAGGCTGAAATTCACAATCCTCGTGCCTCAGCTGCCTACGATGCTGGGATTGTAGAGAAGCACCACAAATTAGAGCCTAAATGCTTGGCTGTAAATTTTTGTATGTACTCTTGAAGGCATTATATAGTTTTACTTCTGGCTTATTTTGTAACCTCTTTTTCTGACTGCTTCCCTTGGTTCCCAGTATTATTTTTCAGTCCCTGAATTGCCCTCTCTCTGACTTCCTTTTTCAAAATGGTGCTCTGTGTTAATTGTCAAATAAGACATTCTCATCGTTCAGGTCACAGATACAATCTCCCTTCCCCTAGGATCTCCTCTGCCTTCTCTAGCTGTTCCCTGTTAATTTCTGCCATGGGTATTTACGTTTCGATCAGACACTTAATGACTTCAGGTGTGCACACATGCATTTAAGTCAACTTCCTCTCACTGGGACACAATACTGACATCCACAATTCAAAAGAAGAGAGGGTGAGTTTGGCTCATGACTTTAGAGGATTCACTCCACAGCTGGCTCGCTGCCAAGTAGAGCATGGGGCAAGAGGGGGGCGGTTGAGCAAATCTGTTTCCTTCTTGGCAGCCAGGAGCAGGGCGGGAAGGGGATACCAGAAAGGGATGGGCCAGGCACCAGAGCAGCACCCAAGGTCATGCCTCTGTGACCCCAACAGACACACGCAGAAGAGTCCTTTACTAATAATCCTCTATGTGGATTCCCAGCCAATCAAACTGACACCGTGAAGCTTAACCACCTCAGCCTGAAATCTTTGATTCGAAGTCAGGAAAAAACATTTTTCAAAACCCCTTAATTTCTATGAGTGGATGGAAACCAGAGGGTGGTGAAAAGAGTTTTATTTTTGGCTTTGTTCTGTCCACATATCAGCCAATTATCTGTGCGTCCTATTCTAAGAACACCCCTCGGTGGCTCCTTTCCTTCAGCCCCATCTTTCATTCGCCCTGCCCTGCTCTGCGCTCTCATCCCAAGGGAGGTAAACAGCAGCAGCCTGACAGTTTTGTTGTCAGAAGGCACTTGAGGTTTTCTAGAATTTTTTCCGAGGGAATCACTTGTAAGGGAAACAATATTTTCCTTTCAAATATTGTCATAACTTTGGACCTTATTTCTTTCATACTAAATATACCGTCTTACAAGAAAAATCTGCCTAGGCAACAGAAATAAGATGCAATGTGAAAGGAAAGTATTAGGGTAGAAAGAAATTAATCCCCTCCTGCTATTCACTTCCTTACCAAAACTGACTTTAATCTGCTTTACTTGAAGATAGTTTATTATCTCACCTAAATACAGGGTAGGAATTTTCTAATTTTTTTTCACCATTATATGTGTAGTACATAGTCTGACAATAGTAAGGTTTTGTTAAGTTACTTAATAAGTACAGGAAGATTTCTCTATCCCTGTTTTAAACATCTTTTCTAATAACAAGTGATTAAAACTGTGAACAAAGTATATAGACTATAGTTACATTAATTTTACCTTGTAATTTATAAAAAGAAATGCTGAGAATAGGATTATTTGTGTGTTTTCACATTTCAACCCTTATTATTTATAAGCAGTAGAATATGAAAGTTTTATTTTCCTCATTGTAAGTGATGCTCGGCTGTTTGTCCATACACTGACAAATATGGATTTTTTATTGTGATTATCACACTCAAGTTTGGGGGTACATTGCATACTGTGATTTAGATAAATAATAAATTAGGAAATAAAATGGACAGCTTCGTTCTGTTTAACACCGAGTGTTTAGCGATTGACAGTTTAATAGAAAATTCTAGCAGCTTTCCATAGATCGGGAGCTTTGTGCCACTGGTTGGCTCACACATCTGACACACTGTTTCAATATGTGGATACTGATTTATGCATCACTAGCAAAACTCTACAGTTACATTTTGTTTTGTTTTGTTTTATTCTGTTTTAGTGTGACACCATCTCTTTACACAACAGCAAAAGTCTGTCCACACAGAGAGCTCGAGATTTCAAATTCTCCCTGAATCCACTGGAATTGAGAAAGATAAAACTGAGTCTGGGTTCACAACTGTTATTTTTATTACAGAGTAGGTTGGTTTCTTTAATATGTGGCTTGACTGAGATTTTGTTAGAGCAAAATAAAAACTAGGAACAATAAAAAACTATGAAAAGCAATATTACTAATATAAATTATCTTGGTGTGACAAGGCTTATATTCAGCTTTAATTCCAGAATATTTCTTCTTCCTCTTTCATCTTTTGTGTGTTTGATGAAGAGTACCTGATTATCAGTATTAGCAAAATTAAAAATACTTTTTTCGCCATGAACAACTATTTCTTTTTATTAAAGATGAAAATATTATGCTTCCTTTCTCATTTCAGTGCTTTCATTGGAATCATTTTTAATTAAAATGTGAAAAAGTATCTTTTTTATATTGAGCAACAGTAAAATTTAAATGCTCTTTTATGCCTTTAAGTACGGAAGGCAGTGTAGAATTTGTTATCAACTTCTTCCCAACTCCTTTCATCCATTTAATAAATGTTCAGATGCCAGAACTATACATAATAATGCATTGTTGGGCATTTGTTAAAGTTAAATATATAAATTAGATTGTAGAAACTGCATCTCAACTTTTAAAATCTTTAATAAATACTATTAATAGAGGGAAATTAAAAGTTAAATAACTAATTATATATTAATCTTTAATAGGTTACAGTTCTCCCTAATGATGTCTCCACCAAAAAATAACCACTACTATTAAGATTTTGGTATAGATCCTGCCAAACATGTGCAACACACAGGGGCACAGTCTCACAAACAGCAGCTCATTCTATGTAATTAGCAGTTCTAGTTGATTTTTTAAATGTCATTCTCTAAATTCTCACTCACAGTATTGGTGTGGAAAAACTACTATGTGGTTATAATGTAATTAATTTCACTGATTTCTTATTCTTTGAAGCCTGGAACATCTTTGATGTACTGTTGTCAACAATAATGGATAAAGGCAATTTGCATGTATTTTTTTTTTTTTGAGACAGGGTCTTGCTTTGTAGTTCAGGCTGGCTCTGAGCTCACTATGTAGCCCAGGCAAGCCTGGAACTCAGCAATACTCCTGTCTCTGCCTCCCGAGTGCTGGGATTACAGGCGTGAGCCACCACGCCCAGCACTAATTTGCATTTTAAGGATTTATTTTTAACAAAGGACTATTCCTTCCAACGTTTAGAAAGCTGTGGGCATTTCTGGTAGGAAAGAAAACGTCTCAAAAGGTAGAAGGGAATAAAGCAAAACAGGCTGGTCCAACAAAGGACCAATGTTTCAGATACACGTTACAGGATCCGAGTGTAGTAGTTCACTTTCGTCCTTTATCCGCAGCATTGCTGTCCACTCTTGTGGTTAGCCGTGGTCAAGAAGGTGAAGCACAGGCCTTTTGACAAAACCAAAGGGTTTTACAGGTGCAGGGAAGGAGAAGTAAGGTGGGGGAGGGGGAAAGAAGTACAAGGACTATGATGTGATATAGAGAGTAAGGCAAACAAGTACTAATAAAAAATTCAAAAAACAAGACTGACTGCATTACAATGAGATACTGGAAGTGAGATTTCCAATAAAGTTAGTTTTTATTGCTGTAATTTTTCTATTTTATTAGCTTCTTGTTAATGTTTCCTGTGTACCTGTCCTAATTTAACTCCCAGACTTAACCACAACGTTGAAGTTGTTTTTTAAATCATTTTCTTATTCCTTATACTTCTTAACACCTCTATGGCTATTTCTGAACATTAGATTGCAAGTATTTGGTTTTATTCGTGTTAAAATCTCTTACTATAAATATTATATTTAGACTATAAATGTTATTATTTATAGTATAAATATATTATTATATATTATTAATAATAGTATAAATATACTATATTTATACTATAAATATATCTGCTATATGTATTCTAAAGCATACTTTTTAAAATTAATGCTGTTTAAAGTTCATTTATGAATAATTTTAACTCAGGTTGGTGCATGCACTAGGAATCCATCTTTTTCCCACTGAACAAAAATTTACTTGCGATTTTACTATTGGTGGATATTGTAATTGTTTCGATTATTTTTTCTCATGAACCTTTTCTTATGGGTCTTTTATACATATCACCTGATACACATATGTAAGATATTTACCTAATTTTGTAGTCGGAATTTGCAAGAAAACCAGATTTGTTGCAGGACGCGGAAATTTACAAGATTAGCTGCAACATCTGCTCACATAGTCCAACGTAACAGAGTAAAGAGCTCTGCCCCGGAGCTAGAGATCCAGAGAAAGCAGCCGAAGGCCTGGGGGCCGCGTCGTCCCGGTCCTGGTCCTGTAGGAGTCCTCTCAGGAGGCCAAGGAATCTCCACTGGAAAACCCAAAGGCTAGTGCTGGAGGCGGGGGGTGTCCCTCAGAAGGCTGATGCCCGAAGCTAAAGAATCTGCTCTAAAACAATGAGTTGACAAAAGTGAAGACAAAGACCAGAGTTCTCGCCTAGAGAACAGTAGACATCTTGGGCAGGGGAAAACTCAACTGAAGGGAAAAGCTGAAATTTCTTTGAAGAAAAGCCGCCGGAATGAAACTGCTCGAAGGAAGATTTGCACGGAACCCTTGCCACCCGTTCTCTTTTTGTATCTCTCTGATAACAAGCCCCCACCTTTTTGTATCTCTCTGATAACAAGCCCCCACCTTTTTGTATCTCTCTGATAACAAGCCCCACCCCAGCAGTTTAAGTGAATCTTCCAATCCAAGAGCCCCACTGACTCAATTCAGCTGCGCATTCCCCACTGAAATTGACAACTAGCCAATTCACCATCACACCTTAGGTATGCACTCCCGAGTCACAGTGGTTTTTATGGAATACAGTTGGACCTTTGACTTACAAACTTCATCATTTCCTGAGGCTTCCTTGTAACTCAGGTTGGTTTTAAGTTAGTACTGCTGAGATCTGAATATTTACCTGAGTACGCACTATAGGTAACAAGAGGCTTCCATTAACCTAATTAGCCCAAGTTGTTCATATGTCAGGCTGGTTGTAATTCGAAGGTCCACTGTACATTTTTCCTACATAGCCACAGGTGTTCTACATGTATTTAGTTATCTTTCATAAATACCTTCTTCCCATATTGTTTTTGTACTTGGAGGTCCTTATTTTATTTTATTTTTGTTTGTTAATATTTCCTTTATGATTTGCCCCTTTAAGAAATGTCTCCCTATGTATTGGTCATAATATAGTCTCACTTTTTTCATTAATTTTTGAACATGTTATTTTTTTTCCTAGTACTTTCCTTGGATTTATATTAAAGCATTTACTTCTTGGTTACTTAATTCATACATTTGTGAAGTTCTTTTATTTTTAAAAATTAAGTTTATTGATACATTTTAAGTGTGCATTAAGATCACATTCATAATTGAGAATTTGTACCTGCCATGATATGTCTTGATTCTTATTTTTTTTACCACTTTCCTGTTCTCCCTTTAGCCCCTTCACGCCCTCATGTTCATAAGCTGTTTCCATTTTTTCCTTTCTCCTTATAAATTTTTTTCTCTCCCTTATATGAAAGCATTCACTTACTTGCTGACTTGTTTTTAAGTCTTGAAAATTTTCTTTTATAATTTTAAATTTTACTACCATTTAGTTTTCTAACGCTTTAATTGCATACTGCTTTTAAACATCTCTGTAATGTGGTAGTGTGTGTGTTAGATCTAGTCACTATTTCCTCAATTTCATTGGCCTCTGATGTTTTCTCTTTGTGTTATCTTCTGAATATTTCTTCACACCTATTTACCTACTAATGTCTATAGGGTGTATAATACGTTTTATTTTTAGAAAATCCATTTCTACATTTCCAAAGCAACTTGTGTACTTATGCTTTTTAGTCTCTATTTTTACCTTTGTTCTTTGATATTTTTTGTGATAAATAATATCATTATTTAATATTCTAAAATGGGCCAGTTCTTATATTTGAAGCTATCATTTCTCTTCTCTCCTACTGTCTGTTTTGTGTCTCTATTTTGTACCTCTTTTGGTTCCGTTTCTCTTGTCACTGCTTTGCGGGGCTTGTTTCCTTTGGAATTTCTCTATAATATTTATTATTCTTTAACATTTAAGTTCAGGTTTAGTCTTACTTAACATAATTAACCGTTTTTTCTTCCACTCTCCCAAAGCACTACTTACATTGATTACTTGAAACAAAATTTTCCATTTCAGCTTTTCAGACTATGTAAGTTAGATGGATTTGGACAAAAGCTCATATAAACTTGGCATGCATTATTTTTAACTCTCAGGAGAGATTATTCTTTACAGAGTGGCAGTTTGAAGAAAAGCAATTTTCCTTATTACACCTCTATATTTATTGCTATTATTCCTTATTCCTCTCCACCTAGCTGGCAGAAGCAGCTAGGTTTTTTTTTTCAGACACTCTGTTTGATATTTGTCCAGGTGGTGAATACTTAGCTGTTTCTTTCCCTCAGTGCTCTATTGAACACTTAAGGCAGGTCCAGTATTTTTAGGGTATTAATTCACAGAGGTAAATCTGGCTTAACAGTAGTTTATTTCTAAAGTTCTTGTTTAACATTTAAAAAATGCAGGGTTAAGTGTGATGATGCATCTGTGTAATTATTCCTGTACTTCCAAGACCTTGGGAGCTGAGGTAGGAGCATGGCAAGCTGGAGCCCCTGGGGTCGATTTAGCAGCTCAGCAAGACCAAGTCACAAAATAAAGAGCAAAAAAGAGATCTGGAGATGACATAGAGAGAGAGAGAGAGAGAGAGAGAGAGAAGACCCTGAGTTCAGTTCCCAGTAATGCCACAGAAATGTATATTTCTTTTATTAGAAACTCACCAAAACACTTGAGATTATGATCTTTGTAATACTTTATACAGTATTAGCTGTTATTTCTTGATAATAACACTACTATTACTTTTGTGGCTTATAATAACATGAATTTATTATTATACAGGCTCTGTGGGGCTTCAGAAACTCAGATAAACAGAACCTTCTACAAGGCTGAAGTCAGAGTGTGGGCAGGACCAGTGCTCCTGAGGATTCACTGAGGAAAGATCTACTTCTGTGCTTGTATGTCATGGGCAGAACACAGGTCCTCGAGTTACCACAAAGGAAATCTTATGTTTCTTGCTGGAGGCAGCCAGCATTCCTAGCATCCTGGGACTGCAGTGACTTCTGACCTGCTCTGTTGGTCAGAGGCCAGCAGAGATTGTGGCCATAGTAAAGCTGGGAATTTAGAAAAGGTCGTAAAATGAGGAAACAGGGACCATGATGACCACTTTGGGGTCTATTGCCACAAGCACTGCTTAGTTCTTCCTCACTAAGGTTGAGAAGATCTGATACACCTCATCTTGGAAGGAAGCTGGCATGAGGAACACCTAAGAAGGTGAGAGGTGTCATTTGAATGAAGTCGGCATAGTGCAATAATCGGTAAAAAACCCACCAAGAACTCCTAGTACCATCCCTTTGGAAACTCCAGTTTGATTTTCCCTTAACGTAAATTAAAGTGCTGCTCTCTTTACGGAGTAGTTGTGCCAACACCTTGAACATGATCCATTGACACAATCATTGAAAGTCATGATTTTTACAAGACTTTCAAATGGCTAGTTTCTCTCTGTACAGAGAAAACACTGTAAACCTTAGCTGCTCATTTTTCCTCTGTCACTTTCACTCATGGGCAGAGTTCTTTATTATGCATCAGCCCCCCGCCAGCAAAGCAAACTGTATTTACACTGATAATTCCAGCTAAGACAGAAGCATGACAAACGCTGCTCTTTGCTTCAACTGCGGATAGTTTGTTGCCAAGTAATTTACAGTGGTCAGAATAACCAAAATCACTATCTATCTTTGTGTGTGTTTACACAGCTTGAAAACAAAACTAGCAAACTCAATAATTCCTTTGTCAATGGTCATACCCCTCGAGGCAAGCTTTCAACCTCGATTTTCACAGTGAGACATCCTTGGCAAATAGACAGGGACAGTAACATTCTCTTTAGCCTTTTATTTCCTTTTCTAGCCTCCTTGCACCCCATTTTGCATTACCTCTGTGCTACTTCTGCATCTGACCTGGGAACTCTGGAGTCACAGATCTTCTGACTGCAATTACTGTGGGAACCTACTTTCTCCTAAAGGGACAGTTGAAAATTGGAAAAGTATTATTTCTTTCAGTATGTCTGCGTTTAACCAAAAATCAAAAGCAAAAGATCCTCAACAAGAAGATTTTTAAGTAATGTGCCTTCCTGAGAGAGAAATGGATTACATTTCTGAACACCTCAAATTGTTCAATTTGTTTTCTTGTAAAACCAGTGCTAATGAAAATATGTAATAACTGTGGGGTGGCTGTTATGTGCTAGGCATCAAGCTAAACTCAATTTCAATAAATGCTTCCTATAAAAGGATGAATAGGATCTTTTATTCTAATTGTAGAAGTCAGGAAACAAGCTTGGAGAACTTCAGCGATTTGCCCAAGGTCACACCACAAGTAAAAGATCCAGATGGGTATGAGTCCAAATACTGATCTCTTAAAATTTATACTCTTCTCTTGAAGGTAAATCTTGTTTTACTGTTGACAGTAATAAAGTAGAAAGTGTCCTTGTAAGTTAAGACCTTGAAAGCTCGACCTAAATTTATCCCCAATCACCTATTTGAATTGGGCACATCTTTTATGTATTTTCAGCTTGTGGATTAAAAGAAAGAATTGAACTGGATGAACCATAAACTGTTTTTCTCACCTATAATTCCAGCATATTCCATTATACATTGCTATTGGCACAGCAGATACCAACCCTAAACTACTGGGCAGCATTTCTAAATTCATGTGCAGAAATGAAAAAAATGATAGCAGTCTTACCGAGTTGAGGACAAGATCAAAAGCACCCATTTAGGAGATTATTTTCTTGGCTCCTGTGAAACATGTTGATTACTATTATAACCCATACATTTTGAATTGTTTGGTTTCTTAACTGTTAATTGAAATGTAATTTCATTTGCATAATATAAGACTAGTATGGTAATTAACACTCTTCTTTCTAATTGCCACCCAATTAACTTGCTCTAGGTATCTTGGTGTCAGCACAGCATCTAAATATTATCTTCTCACACTAGTTTATTCACAAGGCTGTGATTACCTTTTATGGCTTATAAAATTTGAAATTAATTGCATTGCAGCTAGGGCAGTGGCTCCACCTTATATCTCAAAAAGGGTCCATTAGGTAATTATTTGATAACTAATTAAGCTTTAGTTGTCTCACTAAATCAACTTAAAATGATCCTCTTATGAAGTAAATTTAAAGGGTCGCAAGAGACTCCTGAAAGATCAGGCACACAGTCAACCTTACTATTCAGATAGTTTCTTTATGAAATTTTAGGAATATTCATCAGTCATAACCAAATTCCTGTCCTAGAAACTTCTTAATCCTTATTTTACACATAGAACTTTGATCGAGAAAAATCTTTCTTTACTTTGGAACTAAAATGGATGACAATTTCAAGTTCTTTTCCTGCCCTAGAGTTTATTTCCACTCTTTACTGAGCTACTTGTTCCTACCCTCAGGATCTGTCTCCTTGCTGAACCTTCTCAGAGGAGCCTGAGATAGAAGCAACAACATGCCAGTCCATACCTTCCAGGCCTGGTTTACGTTGCTGTATTACAGATGTCCTAGGATTTCACTGAGTGAATATCACCCCTCTGCTTTTGAGCTCAGGGAGTGATCTGTCATCTCAAGGAAGGCTGGTAAATTTATCAAAAGAAGAAATAATCCTAAATCTTCTACATCAGAAAAAAAAACATTTAAGAAGATGGAACCACTGTGAAATCAAAGTGTTATATGTTCAAATTCTAAAAGGTGAGAACTCACAGATATAAGCACGGCACATCAAACTGAAGATGACATGAATGTAAGTTAATACACAATTATTCTCCTTACTCTTTAAACTATCAAAAGGATAGTTCATTTTCTAAGCAGTAGTGCATAGTTATTTGAGTTGCTACATTTTCTTACATAGAATTCTATAATTTTCACTTTAAGGAATAAACTCTGTCAATCACTGTTAACTAATTGTTTCTGTTATGTCCATTTAGTGCTTTTAATGTCCATTTAGTGCTATAATGTCCATTTAGCGCTGTTAGACACTGCCTAAGCTTTAAGGACATGCTATCTGAACTTAGAAGTTTGAGGCAAAATTAGGAAATGCAGGCATTAAGCAAGTGACTTCAGGGTTATAGGAATAATTTTGCCAATAACTAGTCAGCAACGAATACTGTTAGGTCTCCAAATTCCAGGGAGTAGGCTGCCTGAGTTAATGACATCAGGGCTGATTCTGGAAGAATAAAGAATGATGCATTTAGGAGCTGGGGATTTAGCTCAAGTGGTACCACGTCAACCTTGGATACACAAGGGCCCGAGTTCAATCCCTTGTCCCAAAAAAAAATAAAAAATAAAAAAAAAGAATGATGCATTAGGTGGAATGGTTGGCACTCCAAGCAGGTCTTCTGTGGTTAACAACAGTGCTAGGGGCAAGGGAGGCATCAAGTAAAACCACTTCGGCACAGAGAGACTGGGTCAAGAAAGGATACAGGAGTAGCAGTTCAGAGCAGGCAGCAAGAGAGAAAAGTGAGAAATGGACATACAGAGGCAGCCAGGCTCCAAGGCACAGGGCTGCAAGAGGTATACTAAGCTCAAGTCTTCCAAGCTGGAGAAGTCAGTGGAGAATTTTAATTTTCTGTGTGATATATTTAGAATTATGTCTTAAAAGATTAGTGCTGGCTAGAAAATGAAGACAAGATTAGAAGGTGATCTATTCTCCCCTTCCCAATCTTTTTTTGTCATTCTTTTCTCTAAAATAGGCTTCATAAGGGACTTCCAAAACTTTAGGAAGTGGTGAAGACTTGCCCTGACTACACTTATTGGGCTATTGTTATAGGAAACAGAAGAGATGCTTTTAGTTATAAGTGAAAATTCAAAGTATGTCATAAATGCTTACTTGGAAAAAGTGAGGAAATCTATATAATTGTAGATTATTACTTTTCAAGTTACTGTTACTCTTAAATTGGTGCTACAAACACTGAAATATTCAATTATAAACAACAAGAGAAATAAAAATGCACTCATATCCAATAATTATATTTCATATCTATGTAGTGATTTGTAATTTTCAAAACGCCTTGACCTGAATTGTTGGATTTAATCATTACAACTGCATGTATGTGGGCTAAATATTTCTATTCTTAGTTGGTAAATAAATAAATCCACTTTTTAAGGAACAACTTCATGTATTCTAAACTACACTGTATGTAAAAGAATGACCTGCTTTTCATTCACTGGGTGGGGCCCAATTAGTAGAGAACAATCAGCATCTTTAAACCCATGTACACCTTCCATAGTTAATGTCTCAGAGATGGTTTTATAAGCAATGAAATGTGAAGAAGCAAGGATAAATTTGCTGAGAGTTTTTTGTTTGGTGTGTGTGTGTGTGTGTGTGTTAGAGAGAGAGAGAGAGAGAGAGAGAGAGAGAGAGAGAGAGAGAGAGACTCTTATCTTCTTACTTGGTTTCAATTGCAAGAGACTCTCTCTCTTGTAATGTGAAAATGAAAATGAAATGTGAGCTCCTGCATTGTTCCGGCCATATGTACCGTTCATAAGCAGTGGTTGGTGCTGTGAAGGAATCAACATATGGAAATTGAAAGTGAAGTTAAATTGCAGAAGGCAGCATAGGACAGAAGCTTGATCCTCAGTGACACTGTTTGAAATGTCGATTGCCCTTTACCTGGAGGATGGAGGCTGATTACCTGAGCAATTTGCAGTTCTGTAAGCCAACAATGATTTTTTCTTACTGCTTAAGGTAGTTTGAATTGGATTTTCTATCCCTTTCCCTTGAAAGAGGCACAAACAATAGACAGCAAGAGTGCTAACTGAAGCAAGGTCAAATTCTTCAGAATCAGTTCAGGGGACAACACAAAGAGTAACTATAATAATCAAGAAAGGTCTTTTTATTCTCAAGCACAAAGATTTTAGAAATATTTAAATGAAGTCTGGCATGGTGGACTGGTAAGGAAACCAAGGTATCTCTACCTTTCCTCCATCATACAAATTTTAGTTTCCAAGAATACCTCATGACTGCCCAGGCATGGTAGTGCACCCCTGTAATCTTGGCTCTGGGGACGCCGAAGCAGGAGGATTTCCATGAGTTCAAAGCACTTTGGTATGTTCAAGGCCAGGTTGAACTAGATAAGGAGACATTGTCTCAAAAGTTACCTTGTGGTCCAAGGTATTCCTTGTAGCTCTAGCCATCTTATTACTTTCTAATCCACAAAAATAAATAAATAAGCAAGCAAGTAAGTAAGTAAATAAATAAATAAATAACATGGCATGGCTTTCCTCATGAGGACATTTTGTGGAATTTACATACATTTTGTGCTGCTCATATCAACCAGCAAAAGCTTAGTCACATTTCCCAATCTGATGCTCTAAAAAAAGAGAGAGAGAGAGAAAGAGAAGCATAGGTTTTATCCAGGGGCCAAACCTTAAAGTTAGAATCCTCTCACAATGGTTCTATTGCCCTTTGCCTTTTTCCAGGTGTTGCAGATACTTAGAGCAGCACAATTTGTGGGTGTGGTGTAGTTGTAAAATTAAGACAACGTTGCTGGCCGGACAATGGAGATAAATTGTCAGGATGGTAAACCCTTCCATGCCTTTTCAGTTTCCATACACTGACACCATCGTGGGTAAGAAAATAGACTTAGTTATAAAATGGATTTGGTGTCATCTCTGATATTATCTAGCCTTGACCTTGAACTGTTAACTAAACTCAAAAATAAAATAGGAATAATACTGACCCACCTCAGAGGTGCCATGAAGATTAAATTACAAAAGCCTGCAAAACTTTTGACAAAGGAAGTTCTAAATAAAAAGAATATATTTTTATTATTCAGTAAACTAACATTGGCCTCCTCAGGTGAATGTAAATGGAGATATTTTTTCCACATCTTATGCTCAAGTATATTAAGGTCAAGTTTTGTCAGATTGTAATGATCTCTCTAGTCTCTGTACTTCGCAGGCTTAACCCCACTGGCTAGGTAGTAAACACTACAATGCTGTTGTGTTGTCAACAGAATGATTTTCCAACTTCAAAAATACTTCTGAGGGGTCGGAGATTTAGCTCAGTGGTTCCAGCGCCTGCCTCGCAAGCGCAAGGTACTGAGTTCGATCCCAATAACCACATAAAATGCTGGGCATGGTGACTCACGCCCACCAGCAATCAATACCACACACCACAGTGCTGGGCATGGTGGCTCATGCCTGTAATCCCAGCACTCGGGAGGCAGAGACAGGAGGATTGCTGAGTTCGAGGCTTGCCTGGGCTATATAGTGAGCTCAGGGCCAGCCTGAACTACAAAGTGAGACCCTGTCTAAACAAAAAAAAGAAATACTTCTGAGGCTGATAATTTTGTTTGGGGTTCTTAGGAGGACCCACATCTCATGAATGAAGTCAGACAAGATTCTGTAATGTTCATTCATTTAATATTTTTGAAAAGCGAGTCAATTAGGAATCTCAGCGTTACTGGGCTTGGTGGCTCATGCCTGTAATCCCAGCAATCAGGGGCCAAAAGCAGTGAAACTAAGTTCGAGGCTTGCCTGAGCTACATAGTGAGCTCAGGGCCAGCCTGAACTACAAAGCAAGAGCCTGTCTCAAAAAAACAAAAACAAAAACAAAACAAACAAACAAACAAAAAAGAATCTCAGTGTTACCCTCCACCTTCACAGACTTCCCATTAAAAGACAGTGAGTTCAGTTTCTTACTTAACAAATCAATGATCTTTGAAGGTCTCGCTTTAAACCATTTCAACCATAAATGAAGATAAAATGATAAGTGAATATATAAGAAGTTAATTGTAACTGGCACTCTGGGCTTATTCTTGACTATAAAATACTAATGGCCCAGATAGGATTTCCTATGTATGTGTGGGTCACATACAAAAAGGGCATTGCTGAGGCCAAAATGCAATATAAAATAATAGGAAAGGAAGAGCTAAGAAAGGTCAATAATACAGTTGGCTTTTAATATGAGTCTGGCTGGATGAGATGACACTTTTCATGCCGTGAATATGTCAAAGTTTGCTATGGACAGAAGAGAATCCCGTGTAGAGATAGGTTGGAGAGGGCTCGAGTAATGCGGGCAGAAGATATCCAACAAAATATATTTTGTCAAGAATTTAGTTGACAGTCTCAGAACACATGAGGGGAAAATGCTTTAGGAGAAGAAAGGAAATGAAGGCTAAAGAAGAAAAAACAAGAAGGCTTTTCCTTCTCCCCAAGAAGCATCATGTATCATTCATGTGGCCTGGAACACGTGTGGAAACTTATTTTACATTCATGTGCTGAGTGTGCTGTTCATGACTTGAATGTCAGACTTGGGACAGAGCGGGGATAAGGGGTGGGGCCTAGGATTTAGCTCAGTGGCATGGCACCTACCTGCCAAGTACCAGTCCTGAGATGGATCTCGGGTACAAAAAAAAAAAAACAAGGGGTGGTGAGGGTGGGTTTCCAGTTGATGGCTGTGTCTCCTGAAAAGGCAGCAGAGCAGCCCCAGGCTTGTTTACAATAATGAATAAAAGAAGCATTATATGCAAACAATATAATTACTGCAAATGAATACAGCATTCCTTTACAACGCCGCCATCAGATGCTGTCACGTATCTATTAGAAAATAAGGTTATTTAGGGCCAGAGATTTAGCTCAGTGGTTCCAGTACCTGCCTGGCAAGTGCATGTCCCTAGTTTAATCCCAGTAACCACATACAATAACACTGGGTGTGGTGACTCATGTCCACCAGCAATCAGTACCACATACCACAGTGCCCAGCGTGGTGGCTCACGCCTGTAATCCCAGCACTTGGGAAGCAGAGACAGGAGGATTGTTGAGTTCGAGGCTTGCCTGTGCACGCACGAACGCACACACACACACACACACACACACGCACGCGCGCACACACACACACACACACACATCTGCATGCTCCACACAAACATGCTCAAAACATGCTCAAAGAAATAATGCTATAGATACCAGCTTGGAAGGTAAGTACAAGGACTTTGGAGCACGTTTCTGTGTCCCACAAACTCAGCAATTAAAAGCATAAGTAGTTTAAATTTAGGGAACTAAATAATGCCTTGAAGTCAAGTAGTTGGGCTCCATTGTCATTAATATTTTCATGACTGTACCACTATGTTTTACTTCAGATACATTTATCTTAATAATTCTGATGACGGGGGTTCATAGCTCTTTCAGGGCTCACAGAGTCACAGTGTTTTAAAACTTTACAGCCCGACCCCAATTCTGCTTGCACCTTGTGGAGCCCCTTCATTCCTTTGCTGAATTTATAGCTGTTTCAATTTCCTTCTTCCATTAAGGAGAAAACAAAGGCACACAGCATAAACACTTAGATTAAAAGTATTGCTCAGATGGCTCCCAATGAAGGTGATTTCTGAGTATATGTTTCACAGTAGTTTTATTGAAGAGATGAGATTTAAAAAACTACGATAAAATGAAATACTCTTTTAGCTGTTAGTGTATTTCATAAAATTACAGTGACTATTTGATTATGTTTATGTAAATACTGATTTAACTTTTAATTAGAATTCTTGCATGCCTAATTGCTTAGGAAATCCACCTTTAAATAATAAATGGTGTTTGGGAACATTACTGAAAATAAGCCACATATTCTATCAGAACAGTATTTTATATTATGTAAATTCAAATGCTGTGGTCATTACATTGAATTTTCAAAAACCATATTTAATGTGAAATAACTTTTCCTCTTAAAACTGAACAAAAGATAATATTTACTTTGATAAGCATCAGGCACAATTATGAATAGAACTTTATTCCTTTTGATGTGCTGTACTTCTCTAGGCATTGCTTTCTTACTCCTAAAGAGGTTTGTAGAAGATTCACCAACTGCTTTTTTCTACTGAATAACAAATGAGCACTAACTTTTTCTCTGAAGCTCTTCTTTCTCAGTTTTCCTAATTTCTGTTTGTTTCTCTTTCTGTTCTATGAGCCTTGTTTAGGTACTGCTTACTCTGCAGCTATTTTTATTCAGGAAGATAAAACTTGCAAGCAGAAATCCCTCTGGAGTGAAGTTGAAAGAAAGGCCTTAAGGTTGGGAAGCTTTTATATGGAAATAGCTTTGAAAATTTTTCAGCCTAGACTGTCTTCTGATCCGGTAACCTGAGGGAAAGGTTTACCTGGTGTGTTCAGTATCAAATGACAGTTTGGGTTTCAATTCCACTGCCAAGAATCAGTTAAGAGATTTGTAACACAAAGGAAAATAATAAAAGGGTTCAGTCATAATAATATGAGATGAATGGACGTCTTTGATACAGGGTGCAATCTGAAGCCACAGACAGGCTCCAACATGCAGCATGAGTATCAGGGATGAAGAAAACACTCCTTCCCTTCACAAACACAGTCTCCTCTAATCAGCTAACATTGAAAATGCCTTTGCAAGCATAGCTTCCCTCCCCATTTCTTGTTCACAGTGAAAAGTGTATATTGTCCTTTGTGTACCTTGAAGAGTCAAGACTACAGATCAAAGTAATTTGTCAATAATAATACTGCATTTTATTTCTAAAGACTATACTTTGAAAGAGGGGTGTGGAATTGTGTAGGGAGGAAAAGCAGCAGCATGGAAAACATACCCCTGCCCCCAACAGAATGCTCAGGGGCATCAAGCATAAACCAGCAGCTGCTCCATTTCTTTTTAAACAGAATGTGTCCTCTAAGGGATCTGATCCTTTAACATATTTTCTTTTTATCTTGCTTTGGTTTTGGTCTTATTTTCTGTCACACTGGGAATCAATTCCAGGGCCTTGTGCATACCAGGGAAGAGCTGCCGCACTGAGCTACATCCCCAGCCCTTTAACACATTTTAAGAGAAAATCCTTTTCTACTAAGGGCACCTTCCTATGCAAGATAGCTAGATGCAGAATAGGAAGGAAGGAAAAGAAAACCTGAAGGGGGTCTGAAGACGGGCTGAGGTTGTTCAGGTCATTCTCTGGCCTGTCTAGAACCGTTGGAAGGTGTCCCTGTCACTATGACAACTATCTCCGGCTACACATGTATACTTGCCTGTAGGTGTGAGTCTGTTTTTCACCAGAATTCCTCATTCGACAGACTTGTAATGATTAAGACTATCCTGGTAGAAAGTTACTCCAGTTTAACTCTCCATTTCATACACATATTTCTAACAGACTCAAAAGTACAGTTTTAAAAAACCCTGGTAAGAATGTTCCTATCTCGTCTACCTCAGTGGAATAATTAACTTTCATTCATTTATTGACCAAATTAATTATTTATTGAAAGTCTTTCTTTACCCGAATGAGAAGCTTTCCTTTTACATGCAAGGTGCCTTGCAGTTCAGATTATTGTAGAAAAGGTAAAGATATTTATGCAGTGCTGATGATTTTCTTAAACTCTTAGAGCTCAAAGCCTTGTGAGAACAAGTCATGTGATGTCTGAATCCTTATTCAGAGGAAAAGTTTCATATATTCTATCTAGTTACTTATTCATTATCAAAGTGCATTCACCAAGTCCATCCAATTTCTGTTACCACTTAACACTACTAGACTTTATACCTAGAAGAAAGCAGATTTGCTATGAAAGAAGTAGAGAAGCAGGAGAATTGCTTTATGTTTTCAGTTTTAAAGATCATACTTCTCTATTAGAGTTACTTGGGATTCTAATTATAGGCTTGCTTTTCTGTCCTGATCAGCCTGTTCTCTATGACTAATTTGTTACTTGTGTTCTTGTAGGTAAAGCACGGGGCAGGACACCCTATTGCATTTGTGAACCACACTCTTTTTTTTGAGACAGGGTCTTGCGTTATAGTTCAGGCTGGCCCTGAGCTCACTATGTAGCCCAGGCAAACCTCGAACTCAGCAATCCTCCTGTCTCTGCCTCCCATGTGCGATGATTATAGGCGCGAGCCACCAGGCCCAGCACTGTGGTCTGTGGTATTGATTGCTGGTGGGCGTGACTCACCACGCCCAGCATTGTATGTGGTTACTGGGATCGAGCTCAGGACCTTGAGCTTGTGAGGCACGTGCTGGAAACTGAGCTAAATCTCCTGCCCTGTGAAGCACACTCTTGAGCTTCTGGGCCAGAGGTACTTTTGTTCGGTTCAGACAATTGAGTTGTCATTGCCTACTTTGACATCTCTACCCTGGGGCCTGCTGAGGCCTATTGGCTTCCTGTCACTTGTGTTTCCTGAAGTGCAGTCTTGATAACTGATCATCAGTGAATCTTCCTCCACTGCTGCTGCACCGAGTTTTGAACCTCAGAGTGGAACTTTTTTTTTTTTTTTTGAGACAGGGTCTCGCTTTGTAGTTCAGGCTGGCTCTGAGCTCACTATGTAGCCTAGGCAAGCCTCGAACTCAGCAATCCTCCTGTCTCTGCCTCCCGAGTGCTGGGATTACAGGCATGAGCCACCACACCTGGAACAGAGTGGAACTTTTGATGGTCCCTTTCAACATTTCGTATTATCCAGTACTTAGAAGGATACAACTGTGCATTAAACCAGTGAACTAATTTTCCTTACTTGCTACCATTTTATATTTGGAAAATATTTTCTCTTTCATAGTGCTAGTGTATACCAGCTACTGGGATGCAAATTAGCTGTACAGGTGTCCGTCAGACCAACATTTCCCAGCTAGTGTGAGCTATGTTATTTTTTTATTTCTTTTAGAAAATAAGTTTTATCCCATGAAAATGATGGGTTCTCACTTGGGTTGTTACAAAAAATAGCCCAGTATCTGGAACATATTAAATATTCAGGAAACATTAGCTTTAAATAAGTAACATCAGTAGATTCATGTGCCATTGCTTAAACCTAATTTGTGTGCAAAGCTATGATCATGAGACCCAAACATAAAGCAAAATAACAACCTTGAATGACAAGACTGCATCATCACCACAGACATTCCATGGAGAATGTTGACAAAGTGTGAATGTTCTTAGGAGAAAACCATCTTTCTCTTTTCCATCATTGACCTGGGACAGGAAACAACCAAAGGAATGGACAGCAATGATCAGAATAGCAGGCTGGGGGTCAAAAGAGGCAGAGAACAGGGCACAGACCACAGTGCAGGGATCAGAGTCTATTCTAGGGGTAAGTGGCTTTTCACTGTAGAGTTTACAACATGGGGTGGAGGATCATGGGAGTGAACAGGAATTGGAAACCAGGCTCAGGATCTTAACAGTTGTGTTATTTACACTTTAAAGTTGCTAGCTCATATTTCCTCAACTTATTCACAAGGCTAAGATAAAACTCTTTTTCCAATATCAAGCTAAAATCCAAGTATGTTGTTTGCAGAAATGTCTCATCAATCTTATTGTCTTTCAACATGAAATACTGTATAATTTGAGGCATATAAAGGTATATATTTAAGACTTTGAAAGAAGCCCATGGCAGGGAGGCTTGATTGAACTTGAGATAATTTACATTGCTTCACAAGACAAAGCTTGAGACAGTTTTTCTAAATCAAGGTCTTGCTATGTAGTTTGGACTGGGCTTGAGTACACTGTATAGCCCAGGCTGGCCTTGAATGCTTGGCAATTTTCCTAAGTGCTGGGATTACAAGCATGTGCCACCACACTAGGCTAAGAGCCAAATTGATATTAAATTAATGGATACCCTTTCTGGATACTTGTACTATGTTATGTGTCTTAAATTTAGTAGTGTTTTTCACAGCTGTTTGCCATCTTTTTTCACTTGTCTTTATAGATAATATAGTGATGAATTAGAAATGTCTGCAAGGGAGATATCATTTTAACCCAGAAGAATAAGTCTCTCCTTTTCGGGGCATAGAACCTTGCCATGTAGGGACAAGAATGGTACAGGAGTCAGAGAATAATGGGTTCAAATACCATCTCTAACATTCACTGGTGCTGTGATATTGTGCAAGCATCATATTTTGACTTAAGCTCAGGTCCCTCAAATAGAGCTAATGTTTACTTCAACCCTATAAGATCATTGTATGTTAAATTAAATTTGAGATATATGGGTAGATAGATGGCTGGAGAGATAGATGACAGAAAAAGACAATTTGCTACTGTGATTATCAAATCCTAATGTGTCTATCTGGGTTCTCTCCTTTCTCCCCCTCCCCTTGTTCTCCCTCTCTTTCTTTCATTTTTTTCAAGACAGAGAGCTTCACTGTATTGTTTAGATTGGCGATGAGTTCCTGGGTTCACGTGATCCTCTGGTCATAGCTGCCTAAGTAGCTGGGATCACAGGTACATACCACCACACCAGGGAGAGCTGTCCTTCCGATTTAGAAAAATAACCTTCGTAGTATCACACATACACCATTCCCCAAATGCATGAATGTGGAGCAAAATATGCGAGTTCAGCCAGCAGAGTCCTTCCGAATACCCTTGGGCCTTCTGGAGCTGGAGGCGCCCCAGCTGCACGAGTGTGCCGTGTAGGATGACAAAGCGGAATGTGCTGACTGTTCCGGCTGGGCTGTCGGGCTCCATGCTCCACCGTACATCAACCGCACTGAAGAGCACATACATCCTCTTGCCGGAGTAGCCTTCAGATATCACTGCACTTTGTCTTCAATAGCGGTGTCATTTCCCCCATGTGCCCTGCAATCATTCATGCAATAATGGCTCTTTATAGTTGTAGACCACGTCTGTACATTTTTTTACACAGTGTTTTCCCATTTATTATCTTATTTGATTCATACAACATTGCTTAAGAAGTTATTATTTATTCATTACTGATGAAAAATTAAGGCTCTGACAAGTTAAATAATATGCATAAGGTTACAGCATCTAGTGTTTATAAGAGATGGAATATTAATTCACAGTTGCTTCTAAACATAATAGTGTCCTCCCCCTTCTCATCTTTAGGTCAATTTAAACTCTTATAAATGCAGTGGCAAATGTTCTTTATTTTTATTCTCCCCCTCCCATCTACTCCCAATTCATTTTATGTTTTGAATGTTATGACTTTTTTTTATCACCAAGAGGACATTTGCTTTCTTTTACTTTTCATGGGTCCAGATCAGACACCACTTCAAAAGTTTTGCCTCCTACTTATACTCTATTCTGAGTTCAGTCCCCTCTGAGGTACTTGAAAACACCCTCATACCTCATTCTATAAAATTTAATCTAATATGTTCCACTGTTTTTTAAAATTTTATTTTCTGCTTCTCAAGGCTATGAAGGCAAAGGCCCCGTCACATCCACCACTTAGTATAGTGCTCTATAAGCAGCCTGTACTGTGCTCAGTACCTGTTTGTTGAATGAGCAAATGTTTTGCTTGTAACTGCATCACTTGCTTTTCTTTGCCTTTGGTGCTTTTGTTGCAAAGAATAATGATCCGACAATAATTATCCCTCAAGGTAGAGTGTGACTTATATGTAGAGCCAAAGAAATAGACATGATGACTTGGAGGAAAAGACCCTGTGATACATAGATCGTTCTATAGAAATCTTTCTTTGATTACTTCAAATTTGCAGAACTATTGACTCATGTGTTAAAGGTGGTGTTTTCACATATTGCTTATTCATGTTTCAGACTTAAGTTGCCTCTTCTCACTGGAGGCCTGCTGTCCATTTGAAGTTTATTTGTTGACAGCTTGATACTGTTGCTGTTCCCAAGTAGGTGCTTAATTAAATTCCACTTAAAAATAATGGCTTTTGAAATATTTTTTTATTTTCCTAAGTTAGTTTCACATATGTTTAGTTTTTAACTTACATGCTAAATTTGTCTTTTGTTGATGTTTCTCAGTATTAACACATACATTTAATAACACAGAGGTACCTTTTATGACAGTTTATTCCAGGAAATCAGAATGGGACACATGTAGGAGCACTAGAAATAATCACCCTACATAACCTTACATTGAGGTATAATTATAATAGATTTTCTACGACTGTATGCCTCAAGTGATGATGATATTCAGGTCTTGTGGTTCATGTTTATACAACTTTTGGGTCCTATTTATGGGAAAGGATACAAAACTTTGAGTCATTGTAGGTCTATAAGTAGCAATGAATGCTCTGAAACTTCAGGTTCATGTATTTCACAGCCTATTTTCTACTAGTCTTTCTTATTCTAAATCCCTTTTTTCCTGTCACAGAATGAGCATGACTAACCCCAAAATCAGTAATCTGAAACACTCCAAATTTCACAACTTTGTAAAGCCAACATAGTCCCACAGTGAAAAATTCCACACTTTGATGTGTGAAACTGTTAAAACATATGTAATTACCTTCAGTTATTTGCACAACCTATAAAGGAAACATAAGTAAATTTATTATTAGATATTGGCTCCATCCATAATCTATCTGATTACATGTATGCAAATGTTCCTACATCTGAAAAGATTTGAAATATTTCTTGTCCCAGTGACTTCAAATGAAAAACATTTGACCTATACTAAGTGGATCATAAGTCTTACAATTATTTGAGCAGAGACATTGACTGATCCCTTAATTTTGGTAAAATTAAACAATTTTTGTATTTTAGGTTGTACTGCCTATTGCATAGCCTCACTTTTGTTGCTATTTTGTTTTATTACATGACTGTATTAATCTAAACTACTTCTTAAGAGTTGATCAGTTATTCTCAAAATAAAAAAAGAGCTGAAGTAATGTACATTGTAAGACATCTGGCCTCCAACTAGATACAAAGGGGATGACTAATTTTTTGAAGGACAGTAGAGTTCTAAGAGCTGCTATGATATTGCTTAAAATTACTGTGTGAGTGTAACTACTAGAGCCCATGACACCCATGAGCAGGCCCTAATCTGTTGTTCTGTCTTTTTGGCACAGTGTCTCAAAGTCAGTAGTTTATATGGGAGAAGTGTTTGCTGTAGTACCTGGTCCGTGTAGTGGTGATGGTAGTAACTCCTAATGTTTTTGTGATTGTTAAAGATGAATTCTCACAGTAAGATGATTGGGAAATTTTGCTTACCATTTTTCTTCATATTAGCAACTCCTTTTAAGTAATCAAATGCCTGTCTCTCTCATGTCTTTCAACACCTAAATCTTTCTCTGAATTCAGGGAAAATGTTCATTTGGTGGGAATTTTTTTTTGTCCTACCAGAGATCAAACTTGGCCCTTGTGCTTCCATGGTAGGCACAGTACCACTTAAGCTAAATCCCTGGCTTGGTTGGAATGTTTTAAGATATAGGGTATGAGAGTTTTTCTTTAGGGTCCTTAAGTGGTGCTCAAGGACTGCAAATATTTGCAGAATGTAGTAGAAATGCAGTCATTCTTTCCTCATGGAGTCTTATATACTTTTTCCTTTTTGAAATCATCTCAGAGCAAAGGAAGAAGAATGGGGAGTAGAAACGAAAACTTAAATTTAAACAAACAAACTAGATTACTTCATCAACTATGACCATCAACATATGAGGGGGTCGGATCAGCTCAGAAAAGATTGAAAAGGTAGAATGTGGAGGTGATAGAGTCGAATATGGCAGGATGTGCTGCAGTTTTCCACTCGGGACAGAGGGCCTGTTGGCTTACATTGTTCATGTTTCCTGGCCACACCTTTGCTAGAACTAGGTGCCTCACCCAAGATCACAACCTTCTTTGGGTCAAATGGCATCCTTTACCCATGATGAGAGCAAAAAGCCCCTGCTCCCAGTTACAGCAAAGAGACCACTTTGGGGCTTCCTGTGAATTTCAGTCATCTGCAGTCTTGGCCGATTCCTGGTGGGGGTTCATTCATCCCTGGACATTTTCCTGTTCCTTCCCTGCATATACTGACTCTGAGGTCAAACTTCCTGCACACTAATTTCTACCTCACAGTCTTCACATTAGGACCCAGATATGCATGTGTGATCTCAGTGGAGGGCTAAAACAAATTCAGTTGAAAAGTATCCTTACCCGTCACTCCATCTGAGCCTTTGGACATTTCCTTGTTAACCTCAAAAGTTTTAAAATCTAATTTCTCTGCTGTCTTTTTTAAAAGTTATTTTCTCATTTCATTTTCTTGTGTTTCTCTTCTTTTCTGGAATTACCTTTTTTTTTCTATGTGGTTCAAGTCTTCCTCATTTTTTTCTTGTCATCCCACATAACTCTGCAAGGACTTTGGGAAACATCTTTGCAAGATCAGCAAGGATCTCACGTCCCAGGAACTGGATGAAACAACAGTTCATATCTTCTTTTTGTTTGGACTGTATTTGACAAGGCCAAATGTGCCCTCTTCTTAGAGAAAGAAATCTTTATTTAAAACAATTTAGATTGTCAGAGTTTTTGTGAAGACAGTACAAAATCTTACAAATAGCACATCTGGGTCCCCTTGTTTTTAACGTCCTAAATTAATATGGCATTTTGTCATAATTAACATTCTAAAATTTCTCCATTGTGATCAACCAAAGTCCATGCTTCATTTGGATTTCATGTTTTCCAGTGTCTCTTTTCTGTTTCAGGACCTCATCTAGGATAAAGCATTACAGGTGGTCCTCATGCCTCCTTATACTCCTCTTGATTCTCTTTTTGATGATATTGACTGTTCTGAGAATTATAGGTTAGATATCTTGTACAGTGTCTGTCACTTGGGATTTGTTATGATTAAATTTCTATTATTGGTCTTAGGAAGGAAAATCACAGAAATGCTTTATCACACCATATCAAGTGTAATACTGTCGATATGATTTATCATTCTTCATGTTGACCTTGATAACCAGGCACTGTAAATTCACTATTTTCTACCTTCCTAGTTTTTAATCTTTGGCTATAAGTCACTATGTGCAGCCCACACCAGGAGAATAGGAAATTATGCTTTGCCTCTTGTAATATGAAGTATCTACATAAATTATTTGAAATTATTCTGGGGGTGATTTTTAAACTTTTCTAACATTTGTTAAATAATTTGTTTACAGAAATGTGGATTCACAGATGTTATTTTATATTTTGGGTTTTAATTCAATACTTCTTTATTGATTTTCTTGCTCAAATCTTTCTAGCTTTGGTCATTGGGCTCCTTTTAAATTATCTCGTGTATCACTTTACTTGTTTCCAATAATTAGTATTATTATTTTGTAGGCTTTTTTTTGAGACAGGGTCTCGCTTTGTAGTTCTGGCTGGCCCTGAGCTCACTATGTAGCCCAGGCAAGCCTCGAACTCGGCAATCCTCCTGTCTCTGCCTTATGAGTGCTGGGATTACAGGCATGAGCCACCACACCCGGCAATAATTATTATTTTTAAAATCACTGTCGTTTTCCTTAGTACAATAAAATCCTCCAAGATCACCTTGTGTGTTTCTTGCTTACTCCTATCATAGAGTCAACAGTTTCTTTAAGAAACTTGGTTCCTTTTATTGGAGAAAGGATTTTAGAAAATATCTGAGCTCCTGGCTCTTGGTTACTTTCATGCTTTTAGATCTCCACTGAGAATTGAACTCGGGGCCTCACACTGAGCTCTGCTCCCAGTAGTTTTCATTTTTTTAAAATGTTTTTTGAAATAGGATTTCTCTAACTTGCCAGAATGACCTTGAATGTGAAATCCTCCTTGAGCCTCCTAAGTAGCTGAGATTACAGGTGCCTACATCAGCCATTTTATAAAACACAGGTTTCAAAGTTTCTATGTGAGTGCACTTTCTCACATTTCTCTCATGTCTAATTGCTCTCATGTCTAATTGCTTTCTGAACCTCTTTTACAGAGTAAACTTTCTCCTTCATTCTCCAGTGATTGGTGTTATTCCTGATTATTCTGCCAAATATACTCTCAGTTGCCAATTTGTGTACTTAACCTTCTACCAATGTCCCTTGTTCCTATTTAATGCATTTTACACATTATGGCAAGAACTGGGGGTTTAAATATTATAAAGGGATGAAGATCAAGAGAGCACAAAATGTGTTAGGACATGTAAGTCTTTTCATGACCTGAACACAAAGATCTGCCCAAACCTGGTCCTTTGCCACTTCCTTCCTTGTGCTTCATACTCCAACTTCTCTTAGTTCCCTGAACAGAGTTGCAGGTTCTCTCTTGTGTCAGCACCTTGTACTTTTGACATCTATTTGGGATACTATTCCTTTCTCATTTTTTTTTTCTTTTTGAGACAGGGTCTCACTTTGTAGTTCAGGCTGGCCCTGAGCTCACTATATAGCCCAGGCAAGCCTTGAACTCTCATCCTTTTTTTTTTTTTTTTAGGGGTAAAATCCAAAATATCACAGAAAGCCTTCTTTTAGCTTAATTAGATGAACTGAAATGAATCTTCCAGTCATCCTCTGCCTATCATGGAAAGGCACCTAGTCTCGGGAATTTTATTATAGAAACAGAAAGTGGACCAATGCAGTTATTGCTCAGGCTATGATCTCAATTCCGTTGTTTGCTGATGTATTCATGATATACAGGATCTAGCATGGTGACCAACTGATAATAATTGAAAGTTAAATGAGAATAGTTGAATACGAAGGAGCTATAACTATAGATAAGGGCTTTCAGATGGTCAGAAGCAGTTGGTTAGACAATGTGGATATTCAGAAAAATATCCACAGAATGCTTGCTTGACAACAGCTTCCAGCTGAACTGAGGTTGCACAATCTACACACGGGCTCTGTCTTCACCCACACAGAAGTAGACAGTGAGCCTCTCAGGGCCACTGTAGGGCTGAAATCACTTTGGATGGTGTAGTGAGCAGTAGTTTTAGGGGGAGTGAGAGGAAAGCAGACCAAGTTTGGGGAGGATGAAGGGCTTAGAATTCAGTAAGAGGACTAATATGCCAGCAGGCAAGGACCATAGCTTGGGGACTATTTCCTTTTGACTGTGTCTTTTAATCTCACACGTGTTCTGAGCACCCTAGAAATGCCATAACACCCCAGCTAGAGCACTATTTCTACATTTATAACGTGTCTTTAATGTTATTTTTCTTTATTTTCTTTCTATATTAGTAGTATAATTCAGAATTACTATCCTTTAGAAATAGTAATTTGTCTTTAACATAAAAAGGCTGATATGCATAACTTAGATCTTTTAATGCTTTTTATTAAAATGTAACAAGATTACTTGCACATTGCTTTTATAGATTGCTTAATCTGCTTTAATTATATAATATTTTATAACAACAATATCAGGCTTGTCTTTCCACATAGAGAAAAGGGAAGGTGTTTTATGTGTTTGCCCATTACCTGTTTTGACATATTTTTGAGAATTATACTTTTCCTAGAAGTATTGATTGGCTACCTTAATTGTCTGTGATGGGTCTGATTTGAACTGTCCTGGGAGGGGAGATTGCTCAGTTCAGTCCATTTAAAATTATAAATCCAATATAGACTGCTATTGTCTAAACTTGAGGGTAGCCAGTAACTCTGGATTTTGGTGGGGTCCACCACTTAATAACATTGCCACCTTTCAAAAGATTTTTCTGTTAAGACTGTTTTGGTGCTACCTTGTCTGGTTTAATGACATATACTGGTACGAATTCCCCAACATTGAGTGTGATTGTGAGCATTACAATATGTCTATTGTGATATGCACCATGATATGTATAGAATAGTTTTATGTACCTCATGTTGTGCGGAGAAGTAGAAATCTGAATATATTCATTCTTCATGTTAATAAATAGGAAAAATGCATGTTCAATGAGATCCTCATTGTGTTCACTCTATTTCAGGAACAATGAATACAATTGTACATAGTGTTTTTACATTAGCCTATTTCAAGACTTATTGAAAATATGTATCTTTTTATTATGAAATATGACAATTTTAATGCCTATATATTTAATTTACATTGTAAAGTACTACATAATTATATGAAACAATTAAAATTCAAAGAGGAATATTTTTTTAAATTGATATCTTCGCACAAACATAGGAAAACAGATAATGCTTAAATGCATTATTTTTGAGTCTTTCTTTCCTGTGCTACCTATGTACTTTCTACCTATTATTTTCCTCAAAAATCAGTGAAAATTTTGATAGATTTTGTGAAATAGGAAATACTCAAAGAGAGTGGGAGGGGAAAGTAATGAGAGGAAAAAAATAAATATTATTTGAAAAGAAAAAGAAAGCACACATATATAGTGGGTGAGGGTTGTGGGGTGGGTTGGGATATGGGTACAAATGAGAATTCACTCATGTCATATACTGGTACAAATTCCCCAATGTTGAGTGTGATTGTGAGCTGTACTTAAAATGTACCAATAAAGAATTCAATTTAAAAAATTAGTGGCAATTAGATTAGAGGCCATTTTTGTTAAATTCTGTGGAAGAACTTTTCTAACTTTTGTTCATGTCCTAAGACATTGTGAGGACTTCAAGGTGATGGACTAACTGATCTGACAGGAAATATCTAGGCAATTCAGCATTCAGTCTGTGGCATGGATGTTACTAGCTGTTTTTAGCTAAATTTAAAATAAGAACAGGAGTGAAAATTAAAGGAGAAAGATTTGACAAATCTGCAGGTTTTCCAGAGCAGGAGAAGATCAGAGTTCTGCTCAAGGAGGATGAAATGAGTGCTATTATATAGATGCCAAGGGCCACAGTAGTAGCTCTGTGCTGCGTACACTCACTGCCAAGTAATTCTCTCTAAGATAGCACAAGAAGTTTCTGAGGGTGACTGACAAAACTCCATCACAACCTTGGAGGCTGAAGGTGCAAAGTCAGTTCAAGATTCCTCTGAGAAGAGCCCCCCCCCCATGAAAGGCCTGCTGAACACTAGGGAAATCTGTTCCCTGAATTCTATTCCCCTGCTCATCTGTCTGGGCCATCAAAGGCTACTGTGGCCACGGCACAAGCACGTGTAAGCAGCAGGGCTTTGCACTGTCCATAGGAAGCTGGTTTTGCAACATGTGGAGTGCAAGAGCTGGGTCATTCAGACTTCTTCCAATTTTCCAAATAAGACCTAAGAAGCCATATGGTATGTGACAAATCCAAGTCCCTCCAAGCCACCCCTGGGAGTGTGAGGGGTGAGGCTGTGAGAGTGAAGCTGAAGATATGGTGGAGATT
>PVIC010019249.1:17811-30969 GCA_004025085.1 Thryonomys swinderianus | reverse complement strand
GGTTCCATGAAAAAAGTGCTCTCTTTTGTAATGATTAAATTGGTCCTTCAGGAGCAGTATTAATCCTTCTAATTGCCCTGATCACCTCTTAAACATTTCACTACTTCTCTTCCACATTATATGTGGAATCAAATTTCCATATGAGTTTTGGAGGGGACAAAGTGTATTCAAACCACTGCAGGATATATTTGGTCTGCTGTTTCTTAGGTAATTTATCCCTATCTTTTGTTCTTCCTTGTCTGGTTTATGGAAGTGATATGTATACAAATACAATGAGTCTCACATAGAGCAAAATAGTATGATGTCTAATACAAAATTCCCTGAAAGAATGGAGAAAAAATGTTGGCAAAGAAAAAATTAGTGAGTTGATTCAAAAGCTTTTTCAGGCAGAAATTCAGAATGGTTTCTAGATCCAGTGAGATTCCATTTGTGTGACTCATGTATTATAAAAGGTAAAATAAAAACAGTGTGCCCAAGTGTTTTTGGTGGTTCAAAATTATTTTTAATTTACTATTATGGAGACTGAGATGAAATACTTTTGTGGATTACCTTTATATAGATATGGCACATTTTATTAAATTTGACTTCTCAGGCTAACTTAGAAATGGGTATAGTTTCAAGCCTGACAGGTTTAGATCAGTTATAAAATCATTTTTTCTACTTGTGGTTTTTAAAAATCTTTATTTGTACATTATATATACACATCATGATCACACACGATATTGAGAATTTGTACCTCTATACTAAAGCTTTGTTTCCCTTTTTTATTACCATATTTTTTCTTCCTGTTGCTTATCCCTACACCCAATTTCCCTCTGAATATTTTCTATTTCACAATATCTAGCATATATTCTAGAGCTCATTTACATCTTCAGTTTCTCACACCAGAGAAAAGATATATTTAAAAACTGTGACCTATTTATTTCACTTATGAGTTGAGTATGTCCTGAAGGTATGTCCATGTGAATATAAATAACTCAAATGTATCATTCTTTATGGCAGAGTCATATTCCATTTTATTTCATATCTTCTTTATACAATCTCCAGTTGATGGACATTTGGGTTGTTTCCAAGATTTGGCTATCACAAACTAAACTGCTATGAACATGGGAGCAGTGCTATGAAACTTTTAATCCTTTTGTATAGATACCTAACAGGTGAATAGCAAGGTCAAATGAGATCTGTAATCCAATTTTTTTTTTAGGAATTTCTGCATTGATCTCCATCGTGGTTGAACCAATCTACATTCCCACCAACAGCAGAGAAGGGTTCCTTTCTCTCCACAGCCTTGCTAGGATTTGTTGCTGGTGAGTTTCACAATAGCAGCCATTCTTTGTGGAGTGAGATGAAATCTCAGTGTTGTTTTCATCGGTATCTCTCAGATGACCAGTGATGTTGAACATTTCTTTATATGTTTCTTCGGTGCTTTTACTTCTTTCTCTGAAAAATGGCAATTCATTTCAGATAACCATTTTTGAGCTGGCTTTTTAAATTTGTGGGGTCTAGTTTTATAGGTTCTTTGTATATCTAGATAGTAGCTCTTTTTCATGTTTTTGTTATATTACCATTTTTCACTGCTTTGCTTTAAAATATTAGGAGAGTATTATAGGCTCTCTTCTATGTCTATCGTTTTGGGATAATTTTTAAACTCTCATAAAATAATCAGAGAAATTATCTTTAAGAATAATTACAAAAAATATATTTGGGCTATATGACTATGAAGCCCATATGAAGTTAAACTTCAAGAATAATGTTAGTTTGATGTAAAATATATTTTCTAATTTTTATAAAATAAGGGAAAAATGTAACAGAATTTCCAGAGTCCTGAAGAAAAAGATTTCCTTTCCATTTTCCTCCCTCCGTTAATACTTTTTTTTTTTTTTTTTTTTGCTTTTTGAGACAGGGTCTCGCTTTGTAGTTCAGGCTGGCCCTGAGCTCACTGTGGTGCCCAGGCAAACCGCCGCGAACTCAGCAATTCTCCTGTCTCTGCCTCCCGAGTGCTGGGATGACAGGCGTGAGCCTCCACGTCCGGCATTTCTCCATTAATACTTTGATAAAAATAAGTAAGTGTCTCATTTTCATTTATTTTTGTGAGGAATGAACATTTGCAGATGAAAGCTGGTTATTTTGACTTCAAAATTTCCCATTATCCATTGAGGTAGAAATGAAATATGTCACTTGTTCTCTGAGTTTTTCACTTTTATGCTTTAAGATTTGTATTTCTTGGTTCAGTATAATAAGATTTTAAAAATATTATCAACCTTATTGGTGTTGTTACTATTTTCTGTAAGGAATACATATCTCATAAGAATAAATTTTTCCTCCTTGAGAAATCATATTGATTATAATTTACTCAAGAATGACCTAAAAACCATTAAATATGGAGTCATGGACATGTATATCCAGTGATTGACCATGCATAGAAGATGTTACTGCTTTATTTCTTTAGTTTTCTTAAATTCTGCCTTCTTCATCTTGAAGGGACATGCAAAGCTGGACATGTCCCCAGACCTAATCTACTAAATCATTCTCTCCACTTCCTCCCTTGCACATAGCACATTTCTTCTCTCTGTAACGATTCCTCATCACAGTTTCTACTGGACATGTGGCAGCACCTCTCATGACCTCTGTTCCCTCCACCTGGAGCACAACATTTCCTTTCTCCTTGGTGCCTCCTGCTCAGTCTTTAGGAATCTTAACTCTCCTAGGAACTGATGACAATTTAAAGAATTCTCACTTCAGGAGAGACAGTTGAACAACATTTTAACATACAAGAACATAGTGGTAGCAACTCCATTATAATTAAAGTCCATTATAACTGTTCATATGTCTCTTTATCTTTTTGAATTGTGGACTTGCTGATGTAATGGGCTGTGTCAAATTTATCTTTGTATTTATCTTTAATGTTTAGTCTTATTACCAATAAATATTATTGCATGTTGATTGCTGAACAGATACTCAATATGTATTTACTAAATGAATGTTAGTCACCATGATTACAATTACAGAACCATTATTATATGTCTTGGAAATTGTTTTTTGCTTCTCAGATAAACTCTAGTCATTGGTTCACTGACAAGATTCACCAACTATAGAAATGATCCCTGAAGGTATCACCTTTCACTGACAAGAATCGAATTTACATGAGATCATAAATTCTGAAACAGAATCCAAAGTGCCTTTTAAAATTAGCATAATATTCAACACAAATTCCACTGTAGTCTGTGTTTTTGAAATGCGAAGATATAGTGTTAAAGTATAGTGAAGAGGAAGCTCATAGAAGGAATATGTGTAGGCAAATTAGTTCCTCCAGTCAGAAGGCAATTTCTTCCCCAGGTTCTACTTTGGTGATGGTCTCAGCACCAAAAAATTAAAATATGATATAGTTCTTACCGTTTAGATTAATGGAAATTACCTTCTACTAATCTCTGCTCAGAAAAGCTTCCTGGATGTCTGTCTATCTAACCATCTATTTAATACATTTGCGTGGATTTTTATCATTTATATCAAGATTCATCAATCTGAGTTGGATGTCACCATTATGATTTATCTGTTTTTAAACTATGGCAGGGACTTCTAGCTACTCTCCGACCTGTTTCTTTCTATAGTAACAGGTTGAATGGTGGCACAGGATAGACTACACCGCTCTGACTCTCTGGTCTTTAGGTAAGGTCTTGTGGCTATTTCTCACCAGCGTCTCTGAGCTCTATTCTTGCCGCAGTTTGAGATTTTCCTAGGGTGGATGAGCCTTCGCACTTGCTCTTGGTCTTGAACCTGGTATGGCAACCCAGTCTCCACTACGCACACACTGGAGGACCCAGACCCGGAACCTGCATCCATGGGGGGAATAAAGCCTCCTTTTATCTCGGAACACGCGTGTGGGTGGGAAATAAACTATTATATCTGAGCTGTTGTAGTGTGGGACCCAGTTTTCCAAGGTCACTTGCCTAAATAGGCCCAGAGGCTTCAGTTACTGCCTAAGGCCACTAGGTGGCACCCAACCTCAGAACTCTGGCGGCAAAGACCATCTTAGATCCAGTTCCTGTTGAGTGAACACAATTTATAATTATCTCCTTAATTTGTGCACCTATTTTCTCGTGGGAGAGTTATCCTACTTTTTATGTGATCTTTTCCCTTCACCTTATTTTTGGGGTGTTCTCATATTTCAATTATTGTCATCCTTTCAACAAATGTTTAATAAATGACTACATTTTGGATTAATTTAATAGTTACCAACTCTCATGAAATCGGTAATCAGAAGAGACAAGGCATGCTACGGAAACATGAAAGCACAGGTTTTAAAATGGTGCATAAAGTAGAAAAATCTCAACATAAGCTTTGAATGCTAGAAGAGGAAATGTCTGTCATGTTTATGTTAATATTCGTCGATGATTAATTAGCTAATATCCTGCTTGATTTATTTTTTGTCTTACAATCAGGAAGGTCAAAGTGCTTTTGGACATCTCTATTTGGGCTGGAGCCAGCTTAGGCCTGAAAGAAGAGGCCTCTGATGAGATTTCTGACCTTCATCTTGTAACAGCCCTTAGACATTGAGCTGTGCAGTCCACTAATGAGATCTAAATTGTGTCATTAGGCAGGTGGTTTGGTTTCATTATTACCAATTCATCCAGTGGGGGACTGCTAATCTTCCCAATTAACTGAGAGAAATCACTGTCAACCACTCTGGTAACTGGGCTAAGGAAAACCTGGTTACTCTGAAATAGTTGGTTTAAAACACAATAATTTGTTCAGAAAATCATTTAGAGGAAAGAATAATTCGAAGAGGCATGCTTGGACATGGCTAGTTGTCAATAGACCTGAGTGTTGGGTTAGTTTCTTATAAATTCACAAAATGAAATACTTCTTGTTTGAATATTTTCCTCTTTTTTCTGAGTACCTGAGAATTCTGTATTATGGATCGATAGTCTGACACACATTCACATCACAGATCTTGCATACACCTGAATCTTACCTCATCAATATTGCTAAGAAGATATTGGTAAAGGGGTGACAGGTTTCAAACCCATAGTTTTCTTTGTTGACATTCAAAAATGAAAGTTAACTTTATTGTAAGAATTTTCAAGTGAGATTTTCTTGCTTCCTGACTAAGGTGTAAGTCATAGTTTCCTCTTTGATTATCACAAGGTAGCAGCACATCAGCCTCCAATCAGTAGAATTCATTGCAGTTAATTCCAGGTAAAAATACAGGCATGATTCTTGATGTGTCTGATGTCAGGTTCCACAAACCGCTAAAAATAATGGCTCAAGTAACAGTTCTTATTTCATGCTTCTAATTTTAATAAGACCAATGGTTAATCATAACAAAAAATAGTAGAGTTTCCATAATAAACTGTGTTGGACAATCATCTACTCTTGCTGTGGAAAGATAACCTATTTCCATTTGTTCCAGTATTTATAAGTGGTAGAAGATTATGACTTTGGCATTAGTTTTAAATTTTACTCTGTGTATAAAGTTTAAAAAACTTATACTAAGATTTTTATATGATATAAATAAAAGTAGGATTTTAGATCTTGGCTCTGTTGTTCATGGAACCTGAGAGAGACAAGCTTCCTAACTAATCTTGTCCCCTTCTCCTTTGGGATTACCTTTCATAATGGATGAAAGGTGAAAATGGAGATATATTCTTATCATATATTCTCCAATCTACTTGGTTTACTTCCCTTAAATCTTATTGATCGATTATGATTTTAAAAGCATTTCTTATATCATCTTTGATTTTCACATCCCCTTCTTTTGCAAAACAGGCTATCACAGGATGTTTTAGAAATAATAGCAAACTGAACATCGTAAACCTTTGCATTATTAATGTTTTTTTGAAAGACAAGTTTTAGGACGAGTTCTTCACTATTTCTTTACAATCATTTGGGATTAACTTCTTGAGAGTCAGTAGGTTGTTTATTCATTTATTTATGTATTGTATTAAACAAACTAGTGAGTGCAGATTACTACCTCTATAAATATAATCCCTCTTGGTCTTTTCTCTCTGTTTATGTAAAGATTTTCTCTGTCCCATATGTTTATGCAGAGAGTCAGAGATGATGGAGAGGTAATAGGATTTTCTGGTATTAAGTGACAATTTTTGTAAGAAGCATGAACTTAAACCAAGAGATCTGATGGGAATTCCTTCTAAAAGACATATTTAATTGAGGCTTGATCATTTTTAAAGCTGTGATGAATAATTATGTTAGGAAAAATGCATCTAACAAATAAAATTACTAATTAAACTGTAATGCTGACCTTTAAAGTAGAAGACATGATTAAATGCATATCATTACAGTGGCCTTCTCATCTGGATGTAATGCTTTTGAGTGTTTCACTCCTTTCTGGTTATTGACTTTGGTTAATATATTCTGTAGATTTATACTTGATGTATTCAGGAAAGTAGAAAATAATTAACCACCACTTAGGTTACTGTCAAGAATGATGAAGTAACAGAGATCCACGAGGCTTTCATGGACTGCTGGCCTCAAAACACTTTAAATCTTTAGGGTCTCATTAGCAACACTTCCATTCTAGTATAGTATCATTTTGAATTAGTCTTGTTTCCACTTTATGAAAAGGGTAGGTAATTGTCTTGTAAATTTAACTTAAAAATAAATTTCAACAAGAGTGAGATTTGATGGACAAAAATTCCTGAACTCTATGAAGTGAAAGACTGGCATGGTGCTACAAGTTTTGTAAGTTAAAGGACACAGGAAGGGGGAAAAATGCCTCAGTTGTCTTCTGTGGAATATAAGTTGGCTAATGATGTTTGTAAGAACATGCTATATACCAGGGTTGTACCTTTAGCCAAGAGATCTTTCATAAGAACTACCAAGAAGAAGCTAGATAGAAGCAACAAGATAGATTTAAAAATCTAGGTGTTATGTTTTGACCATGCCAAAATCCATGGATTAGAAATGATCTCCATTAAAATGGTGTTGAGAAATGAGAACTTTAAAGGGTGATCAGGTCATGAGAGCTCTGAGCTCATGAATGAATTAATGCTATCACTGGAGTGGGGAAGTCACTGCAACAGTGGGTTTGTCCTCTGTCTCTGTCTCTCTGTCTCTCTCTCACTCTGTCATCCTATTTTGTCCCTCTGACTTCTATGTGATGGTACCAAAAGAGAGCCTTTGGCAGATGCATGTTCACTGGCCTTGCCCTTCCAGAATTACGCTAAATAAACCTCTGTACTTTATAGTTTTCTCTTTTACATTTATGTTATTATATCACAAAACAGATTTGAAATTGAAAACTGGTACTGATAAGTAGGGCTATTATAAGAAATATCTCAAAATGTATAAGCAGTATTGGGACTGGGTAATGAGTGGAAGAATTTAAGGGAGAAAGCTTTAAAAAAGCTTCAAGACCTGTGAATGGAGAGTTAAAGACAGTTCTGGTGAAGACTCAGAAGAAACACTATTAGTAGATCCTAAATCTAAGGAATTATTATACTGATCGGAATGCTTGTAGAAATATGGATGTTGAAGGGGATTCTGATAAGACCTAAAATGGAAATGAGTAATAAGATATTTGGAAAGTGGAATAAACACTATCTTTCTTACTCAGTTGCAAAGAACTTGGCGAAACTATGTCTGTGTCCTAGAACTCTGAGAAAGGCATATCTTCGGCATGATGAACCAAGGTATCTGGGAGAAGAAATTTTAAACCAAGATAGTGCCTTGTTTCTTTTAATATGCTTCTAACATAATAGGAGAAAGGAGCACTTAAAGACACAATATATCTTTTTTTTTTTTGCTTTTTGGAGACAGGGTCTTGCTTTGTAGTTCAGGCTGGCCCTGAGCTCACTATGGTGCCTAGGCAAGCCGCCGCGAACTCAGCAATCCTCCCATCTCTGCCTCCCGAGTGCTGGGATTACAGGCGTGAGCCACCACGCCCAGCATTATATGTGGTAACCGGGGATCGAACTCAGGTCCTTACGCTTGCGAGGCAGGCGCCGGAACCACTGAGCTAACCCTCCGGCCCACACAATATATCTTTAAGAGGGAAGCAGGAGAGAAAGATTTTTAAAATGTAACTATGTAAATAATAAAGTGCATTCCAGAAAAAATTAATTGTGTGTCCAATGACTGCTGAGATTCATGTAGATAGAAGCAAGTCAGGTTGTGTTTCTTAGCATAATTCTTTTCCTAACGGCCTTCCAGAGACCCTCCAGTGCTCCCTGGACCTGACATAAAGTCCTCAGTATCTGTTGCCCTTCACATGTCCTGTGGCCACCACAGACACAGCTTCAGTAGGTTTCAGTGTATCTTGACCTGGTACTCTGGGGGACACAGTAGTCAGTCGTGTCCAGGCCATACCAGCTCTTGCTTGGTTTTGCTTTTGTTGAAGGACTGGCGGGTCAAACAAGAGCTTGCTCATACCAGGCAGTTTATTCTACCACTAAGCTCCATTCCTGGCCCCATATCCTGCTAATTCTGTAGGATCGTGGTGGCCAACCTATGGTATATGTGCCACAGCCATCTATGTGTTATCACAGAATGCCCTAGAAGGTTTGCCATCACTGTTGTAGGACAATAAACTGAAAAATCAACTTTTGAGATTTCAGCCCCCACTTAGATTTCAAAGGATATTGCAGCTAGCCCAGAGGGAGACTTAACATGAGATAGAACTACTGCAGAAAAATCCACTAAGGCAGTTCACAGTGGATTCATAGGAATGAGCCCACTTCATAGGGTTCCTCTGTCTAATACAATGTTTTATGGACAACGGGAGCAGGTCCGCCCCTGAAACCCCAGAAGTACAGAGTTACCAGTGCACATCAGCCTGAGCAGCTTCAAGTATGAGATTCCGACCAGCTGTATAGGCTGAGCCCAGCACAACCATAGAGTGGGCTGCCTGGGGCTTGGGATCCCAATCTTGACCTTAGGGGGTCCATAAGGTAGAACTGGACTATAGACAGATTATCTTGGAATCTTAAGATTAAATGCTGTTGAACCTCTTTGGTTTGGACTCACTTGAGGTCAGTTCTTATCTGCTTTTTCTTACTGAAGGAAAAATATAGAATATGTTTTGGAAACATGTAACCTATGAGTTTCATTAACTCACTTTTGCTGGAGAATTTATCTTGGAGTCATGCTCATGTCTTTCCCATGAGACTCATTCAGATGAGACTCTAGATTTTATACTTTATACTTTGTTTGAATGAGTTAGGACTTTGGAGCTACTGAGACAGGCGGTTAATGCATGTATGAGAAACATAAATTTGGGCAAGTGGAGTATAATACATTATGAATATTTTCTCCAAAGTTCATGTTTTGGAAACATTTTCATGTTGTTGGGAATTGAACCCAGGATATCATGTCAACCAGGCAACTGCTGTACCACTGTCATCCCTTCAAGCCCTTGTTTGTCAGAATAGACATTTTATAAAAGGGAAGGTGGCCAAGAGATGGAGGGAGGACAGAGAAAGAAGGGAAAGGTATAGCTGAGTGAGAATTAAATGTACAGTATTAAGTACATATACTGACTCCCCATGATGAATATAATTATTATGTATTGCAAACACAGCCTAATAAAATTAAGTTTAAAAAAGAAAGAAAAATTGAATCCCTAGTTCAACAGTGTTTACAGATGGAAAGTGATTAGTTATGACAGCTGTTTCTTTATGGATGGATTACTGTGACTACTGTGCAAATAGGTGGGATTCTTGTTAGAGGATGATCCCTCCCCCCCCACACACACTCAATGCATTCTGCCTTCTGCCTTGAAAGGATTTAACAAGAAGGTCCTCAGCAGGCAAAAGTGCCTAGACTTTGGACTTCTGGAACTGTAAAACACAAGTGTTTAACCTTTATAGATGACTCAGTCTCAAGCATTCTGTTATAGCAGCACAAAATCCAGGCTGATTCTAAACTCATGACTGGAGACATAGGCAATATATTTTTTAATTGAATTCTGTAATGGTACATTTTATATACAGCTCACAATCACATTCAACACTGAGGAATTTGTACCAGTATATGACACGAGTTAATTCTCATTTTTACCCATATTCCTACCCACACCACAACCACACATCCCCAATGTACATGTTCTTTCTTTTTCTTTCCAAATCATATTTATTCCTCCCCTCATTACTTTCCCCTACCATGTTCCCTTTGAATATTTTCTCTTTCACAAAACCTAAGTCTAAGGATTACAACAATGAACAACATGAATAAAAATCAGAATGAAAAGGACAACTTCTACAAAAGAAAGAAGTGCAAAGTTTTCCACTTGAGGTGTTTATTTGTTTGTTTGTTTTTTGTGGTACCAAGGATCAAACTTGGGCCCTTGTGCTTTCAAAGTAGGTGTGGTACCACTTGAACTAAGTCCCCAGCCCTCATTTGAGGTTCTTTGAGATTCAGAGTGAGTGAGTCTATTTTATACATAACTTAAGATATACATTTTAAGTTTTTAGTTATGTTATGTTTAAAAATGCAGAAAAGCTTAATAGCTGCTTTCAGTTTGTACTTAATGGTCTAAGAAAAAGCACACTTAAAGTCAAGTGTCAAGTCAAACACGAATCAGCCTATAATTACTTTATATGTACTACCTAGTTAATTTCTTTAAGTCCCTTCCTATTCATTACATGATTTAATATCACTTCTTTTATATAATTAAAGTAAGATTCCATATGGAACTCAGACAACTACTACCTTCACTATTAATTAAGAAGTCATTCAAGTGAGAATAGAGAGATTTTGACAATGGATCATTTTCACTTTGTAAACGTGTCAGAATGACCTGAGGAACACACATTGGCCTATTTCATATCAATGTACAAAACAATTATTTAGTAGACAATGATAGTTTTTTTTGTAAGTTTCCCTATTCCCGCACATTTGCTGAAAACTACTTTTTGTGTGCCAATAGCATTTTACATGGTGGTTTCTGATGGTTTAAACAGCAGAGCAATTACCCACAAGCTTGTCATTGGTTTTCTCAGAGAGGAATTTCTAAAGAGCAGGACCCACAATTGTGTATACTTCCTCCTCCATGGTGCTTCTTATGGGCTCTGAATGTGTGTGGAGGCAACACAGTTCACAGAACCGATTGATGAGAAAGTGAACTTGCCTAATGTCTTTCTTTGAGATCAGGGAATGGCAAAGTTTTCTTTTGGAAATATTTGGGCCTTTGGTTGGTCTCTGTTACTATCACTTCTTCTATGGCAGGAAGGCAGCCGAGACAGAGTATAAATGCATGAATGTGCCCAGGTTTTAGTAAGACTTCATAAAAACAGGCAGTGTGTGGATTTGGCCACTTGGCCATAACTTGCCAAACTGTAATTTAGACTAATAGCCTACTCACTGGCAAGGTAAGATAAATAAAAATTGAAATTTAAGAAATGTAAGGAATTTTATAGGTTTTCTATCTTGTCCTTATTTGTTTTAGATGAGAAAAATAAAGCTTGTTATTATGGAAGTGAACTGCCAAGAGTAGTGCAGATACTCATTCCCAGGAAGGAGGGAGAAGCCTGGTCTGCCATGCTGTTGTTCCTGTGCAATCACTGTTTTTGTTTGCTCCAAAAGTCACAGAAAACAAAACACAATCAAACAAAATGGCTGAGCTGAGCTGGTGGAAAGACACTTGTTTGGTAGTCTAGCAGCACATACTTCTGTGTGTCGCTATATGCAAATATATGCTAATTTAAATGGGCTACTTGGAAGGCCTTAGGGTTCCCCATTAAGTTGCTACTAAGGAAGTCTTCCCCAAAGAATACCAACCAGTGTAAAATTGCTCCAAAACCTGATTAATTTTTTGTAATCTGCACAGAGCTGTCTGCTCATTTATCAAACTCCCTGAGGAAGGTCCTTTCATATTTACCAGGATCACACAGCAAACTTACATTTATTTCTTTCTTTTGAACAAGCAACCACCCAGGCTCCCTTGAGGTTCATGGTTCCTGGAGCAAGGCCAATGCCGGAGGCTTTTCCAGCTGAAACTTTTCCTTCTTGGTGGTGGTCAAGATATCAAAGAGAAGAAATCGTGCAGTTAATTTGAAGGATAACATGGCCTCTTCTTCTAGGGTTACTTTATCAGTAATTGTTTTCAACAAATTTTAGTTGCAATCCTTTTTTGAGGCTAGTTTTGCACCATTCTTGAAAAGCCTAATAACTAACACATTTTGCTTACTGGCCAGAAAGAACATGAAGGTTTTAAGTATCAAAATGGAGCCTCTTTGCTTAATTTAAACACAGGCTTACTTGAGAGGTGGTACTACTCCCATTTTGGCTGTTTCACTCTCTTTTATTCTCACAACTTTGATAAAACAAATTAAATTTTAGCTCACAGGCAAAAATATTCTTAGTACCTGGATTACATTTGTTTTTCAAGATTTTGGAGGAGAAAGTTTAATTGGCATGTATTGTTATTACCAAAGAAAATTTGGACTTTAAATTATCTAAATATCTAATAAAATGCAGCCACCTTGCCTTTTACACTTCCAAAGATGTGACCACTTACTAAACATTCTGAAAGTTCATTCATTATTAGACCATAACATTGAAATACCATGGTTTTTAGCCTTTGGAATTTCAAGGAGTTACTTTTTTTTTTTTTTGAGAAAACACAGAAATATGTTGCACTGTCAATGTATTATTTTAATAAGAAACCTAATCAGAAGACATTTTTTCTTACCATAGAGTTACTTTCTCTTTAGTAACAACTTTTTTTTTCTTTTATTCCTCATATTTTATCCCCAGTTAATCAAAAGGGTTAGATTTTTTCACCCTAGGGATGGACATTTTGACCATTGCACCTGACTGTTCTGGTGAATTCCGACTTAATTTTATGATTCACCACATCCGGTAAGATTTTGTGGTGCTACTAGGAGGGGCAAACTTTACCACCAGTGGTATTAAAAATAAGGGTGACAGCCGAGCATGGTGGCTCATGCTTATAATCTCACCACTTGGGAGGCAGAGACAGGAGGATTGATGAGTTCCAGGCTTGCCTGGGCTACATAGTGAGCTCAGGGCCAGCCTGAACTACAAAGCCAGACCCTGTCTCAAAAAAAAAAAAAAAAAAAAAAAAAAAAAAAAAAAAAAAAAAAAAAAAAAAAAAAAAAAAAAAAAAAAAAAAAAAAAAAAAAAAAAAAAAAAAAAAAAAAAAAAAAAAAAAAAAAAAAAAAAAAAAAAAAAAAAAAAAAA
>PVIC010019249.1:0-11021 GCA_004025085.1 Thryonomys swinderianus | reverse complement strand
CCTTTGCTGATGAACAAAGAGAAATATCCTGAAACTGATTACTGTTTATCAGAATAACAGCATAATACTTTAAATACAAATTCTGAAATATTCATAATCATTTACTCATAGATATTCTTGAATTTGGAAGTAAGAATAAGGTCAAAACTAGAAGAAAAACAAATATCATTCTTAGGATTAAGTAGCATAATTCCATCTTAGAATTAGAACCATCGTTAAGGTCTTTTGACATACAATAACAATAAAATTTATGCAAAATTATATTACCTGGTTTTGAAAGCTGAAACAGTTTTGAATACTGTTGAAGAATAGGCCTCAGATCAGAATCTCCTAGGCTTGGAGTAGCAGTTCTGTGGGTGAATGGTGATGAATGGAGTAGATTAAAACATTTGAGAGTGAACTATAGAAAAATGTCTCCTTTAGAAATTTTTCCTAAACATGAAATACATACCTACTTGTAAAATGTTGAATTGTGTTCCTCTTTCTGTGAATAGGGTCATCCTGGTATGTGTAGTTTCTTAGACACAGCAACAGGCCTTTTTTATCCTACTTTATTGACCAAGCTGGAAACTACTTATTGTGGGCTGAATTTCTCCCTCCCAAATTCTTATGTTGTAGTTCTTATCTCCAACATGAACAGTGATAGAAGGCAAGAATTTTAGAGAGGTGGTCATGATTGTGAATCCCTAATCCAGTGTGAATAAAGGAAGTCACAGTGATAGTACACTAATCCAGTGGGATCAATGTCCTTGTAAGATGAATCAGAAGCATCAGATATTTCTCTCACCATAAATGACCATGTGAGGATTTGTTGAAAGAATGGTCCTCTGAAGGCTGGGAGGAGCAGAACCTCCAGGAAGCACCCTTGCTAGGACCTTGATCTTGATCTTCTAGATTCCAGATTTAGAGGGAATAAATTTCCGTTTTTTAAGCCACACATCCTGGTATTCTGTTATGGTAGCTAAAGGTCATTAACAAAATACGTAACAGTAAGGAGTAGCACATATTGATGTTTGTCCATTTGACCTCAGTGGATTCAACATTAATAAACTATTGCATGACTTGCTGACTGAATGGATTTTTCTAATCATGCTCTATTCTAAAAGGGCCTCTTATTTGAAAGAATAAAAACAATGGCAAATAACTTGTATACAGCAAAAATATGATGATACCACACAGTAATTTAATATAATGATGGACTTTTTGCCTTTGAAATGTCTAAATATTAATTTTCTGGATGATGAAGACACTTCCTGGTATATTCCAAATTTGTTTGTTCAAGACACTTCTTAAATTCATATACAGTATGTACTTTGATTAGTGCAAACAGAGCAGCCATCACATTCATTTCATTAAGAAAAGATTAGATAAGGATTCTGAAAATTTCCCATGAAACTTTGATGCACAATTCATTCCTTAATTAAAAACAAACAGCCTTGCTTTCTGTGATTAAAGTACATGGTTACACAAAAAAGAGAGTCCATGTTGATTAAAAAAGATGTTTGAGTAAGAGGGAAGGTAACATTTCTAGAAATTGAGATACAAGAATGAAAATAATAACTTTTTTATTTTTTATTTTTTTGAGAGAGGGTTTCACTTTGTAGTTCAGGCTGGCCCTGAGCTCACTCTTGGGAAAGGCTCTCCTTGAACTCAGGAATCCTCCGGCCTCTGCCTCCCAAGTGGTGCGATTACAGGCATGAGCCACCACACCCAGCATTGTGGCATGTGATACATTTTGCTGTTGGGCGTGAGTCACCATGCCCGGTATTGTTATATGTGGTTACCGGAAATGATACCAGGGACCTTGCACTTGGTAGCCAGGTGCGGGAACCACTGAGATAAATCTCTGGCCCAAGAAATATTTTTAAAATAATCTGCACTTCAGACTCTGCCAAGTCATGAAGAATTAAAATTTCCCACTGCTCCAAGCATAGGCAAGAGTCAAGTCACGGAAATAGAGGGAGAAGGTGCCTGTAATGCGAGACTGTTGATTCACTCTAAAGAGAACAATCTCCCTGGGACTTGAGCACTTATTTCCACCTTCTCTACTAACTCTGTACCTGAGTTAATCTGTCCGTAATTTAATTTATATCTTCACCAAATGGAAATTGTAACACTGACTACAGAAAATTTTGTAAGTTTAATTAAATTATGCTTTGAGCTTCTTTAAAAAAATGTTGCTGTAGATCTGAAATGCCATTAGTGAAGTAATTTTTTCTTTTCCTGCGTGCAACATGATGATTGAAACACATTTATTTTAATTGGAAAAGTGAATAACTGCCTAAAGAAACCCTTCCGATGGGACATACTGTGTGGGACAATAGGTCAAACCTCTTTATAATAAAGTGGATCCTAATCTAATTATTTAATAACAATAAAAAGTCTAATTCATTGCAAAAGATTTAGCTACTTCAAGAATCATCCAACATATAAAAGTACTAATACTCAAAGATTAAAAACAATAAAACTTGTTTTTTGGCCTTGGCCTGAAAAATAGTGTCTCCTACACCAATATTTATAGGATATCATTTCAATTTTCCAACTCTTATTCATGAATTGGTTAGTTTTACTTTTTTATTAAACATAATAGGGCTGTGATATCTTTCTGTTTTGTGGTAAAGTACCTTAAAGAAACAATTTAGAAGGAGGAAAGGTTTATTTGGTCTCATGGATTCAGAGGCTCTAGTTCATAGTTGTCTGGCCACATTGACACAGGCCTGTCTTGAGGCAGAACAGTATAATCCTGGCGGGACTTGTGGTGGACTAGTCTGCTCATTGATGGCAGTCAGGAAGTGAAGAGAGACAGACAGACACTGCTTTCATAACCCAGCCCCTCCCACAAACTCATTACAGACTGGTAAGTTGAATCCATTGATACATTCAGCACCCTTGTGAGGCAATCACCTCTCAAGTGCTTTTCCTTGAATATTCCTACACTTGGGACCAAATCTTCAGCACGTTAGCCTTCAAAGAATAATTCCCACTCAAGGCATGACAACTGTTACGTGAGAAAAGGACTCCAACTCTCTGAAAAGACGGAGTTCCCACCTGCAAAGTAATCCATGTACACAGTGCGCATTGCTGTCTATTATGTTGTCTATGGCATGAACACATGATCAAGCCTTTTATGTCATGGCCTCTGGTAAGCAGGAGATCAATCGAGTGGGAGGCCTCCAAACTGGAAGTTTATCTAACGAAGCTGTAGTCTGGGAAAGAGTGGTAATTATCTAGGACAGAAAATCTTGAAAATAAAAATGGAATGGAACAGGGAGGTTTAAAGATGATTTTGTAAAGAAGCAGAGTAGAGGGTGAAAAATAATGTCACGAGTTTCAGAATGATGCCAAGAGCTTCACAAGAAATGGTGCCATTAAGATGAATAGACAATGTGTAATGAGGAATAGCAGAGAGGATCTAAACTTGCCTCCAGTTCTGGTGCTTGAAGGCTCTTTGGAAAGAAAATAGCTGTATTTAAAAGGGCAGTTGTGTCTTTTGGGGAGAGCCAGGTTTCCATTAGATTTAACAGAAGTGCTTAGCACTGGTAGCTAACTACACTTTCCTCAGAAACTGTTCAAGCAATACTGCTGCTGGGCTTCATTCCAGATCAATTACATCAGGATGGATGGAAGTACAAGGCAGAGAGCAGTGAAAAAGTGGGCAAATATGTAAATGTAGTCAGCTCTCTTGGACAAAGGAGCAAAGACAGTGTAATGGAACAGATTTCTTTTCAATAAATAGTCCTGGAACAACTAGACATTTGTATGCAAAAAAGTTAATCTAGACATAGACTTTATACTTTTCAGAAACTCTGACACTACATGGATTACAGATATCATTGTGGAATGAAAGAATATATAAAACTCCTAGAATATATACAATTCCTAGAGTATGTCATAAATGTAGATGATCTTGTATTTGACAATGACTTAGTTGTGACACCAAAGACAATCCACGAAGGAACTGATAAGCCAGATTTCATTATATTTAAAAATCCTCACTCTGTGAGACACTTTCAAATAATGAAAAAACAAGTCACAGAGGGAAAAATATTTGCAAAAGATATATTAGATAAAAGACTATCACAATATCAGGCACAGTGGCCCAAAACATACAAAGAAAACTGGCAACTCAACCATAAGAACACAAACAACTTGATTAAAAAAATGAACCGGAGACTATAGACATGTCAACAGAATAAGTTTTTGTTGAGTGTTGCATTCTGGACATCATTCTAGGTGAGAGTCAGAAGTATGAAAATGTAATGTGATATAGTAGGGAATTAGACAGATTGGAGATCCAGAGTTTCTTAGACCAGAAAGAGGAAAAAACTGATCATCACAGGCTGAGAGGGTTGGGGTGAGGAGACAGCAAGTTTTTCACAGGGAATATGGAGTTCTGTTTGCTTCTCTTTTTACTATTTAAATGCAAAGAGCAAAGAGGAGGAAGGATTTTATTTTTTAGCTGGCAAAGCTCCTTTTCTCTTGTTATTTTTGTTTTTGTTTTCTGGAGATAGGTCTATGTAATCCAGGCTGGCCTCCAATTTGTGGCAATCCTCCTGCTATAGCCTCTTGAGCGCTAAATTAACAGGCATGAGCACCATTCTGGATAAGACTCCCCTTTGCGGCTTCTCATCAGGGATTAGTGGTGAGTGGAAATCACAGTCTGAGTTATCTTTGTTTTTCCTTTTCCTTTTTAATAATATCCATGATATCAGCCATGTTATGAATATCTGACTTTAAAGAGTTTTGATTAGTATATCAGTAAAGAATTGTGAATCTTATTTCATGGTTATTCTTCATTCTGAAAAAACCTGTATCTCATGCAGGCAAGCATGCTAGGCTTTGACAAATGAGGGTTTCAGTACCAACCAGTTAATAGATGACATCAATAAAAGTGAAATCATTTTAACACAACCTGCCTATTAATGACAAGCAAGGGAGAATCAGGTCTCTCTGACAAGGGCTAAAAGTTAGCATAGGCCATCTGAAGATTAAATTCTCATGTATTTGACCCTCTGTAAATTTCAGACAAAATGAGACTTTGGTTCTGAGAGTCAAGATATAGAAAAGAAAACTGTACACTGTCACAGTGTCAACATGAACTAAAGACTTGACAATCTGATTTAAAAATTTGAGAAGTCAGTAAAGTGAACATAGCACTTGGGTATAGAAGGTAATCTGTAGGATTTCACTTTCCTTATCTTTCCTCATTTGCAGGGAATTTTGCTAACTAGTTCAGGCTGGCCTTGAAGTCACCTTGTAGCCCAGGCTGACCTTGACCTTGCAGGGATCCTCCTGCCCCCTGGGCTTATGGGATTATGCTGTGTGCCACCACACTCAGCTGGAGCTCACTTTTCTTATGCTGTTTTTAAACTATGGTGCTTGTTCTGATAAAACAAAATTTCCACTGAACAGGGAGGTGGCTGAAACAGCCCAATACATCGGCTTTAATCAGATTCAATGTCTATATCATATATAACAGCAAACTTGAGAGGCCTTCTCTACTCCAGGGTCTTCTGTTCTTTCTGCCTATCACATCATCCTTTCAGAACATTTTCTTTCTTTCTTTTTTTTTCTTCACAGAAGCAGTGGGTATAGGCAAATCTCTGCAGGATATTCAGGAGTGATTATAAAGGCAAGATACTTATTACTGCAACAGATGTTAATGATTCGGGGTAAATGCTGACTTTGCATCATAAGCCTCTGTTCCTCTTAGGGAAAAATAAGGTATTTTCAAATGCCTGCTAGCTATAAGAACAGAAGGGCTAAATGGCCTTGCTATCACAGTAGAACACTAAAATTTTGTGAAGAAAAAAAAATCACACTGAAGATTCATTTTAGTTCTTAGGAAGGAAGAAAACTTCTTCATCAGTCTTTGGTCATGACTTCACAGACATGATTAAGGGACAGACAGAATAGTTCTACATTCCAGTATATTAATATCTGTGACCTGAGGAAAAATAATTAAATTTCCAGGCGTGGTGGCTCACCTTGTAATCCCAGTACTTAGGAGGCAAAGGCAGGAGGATTGCTACAAGTTGGAGGCCAGCCTGAACTACAAAGCGAGACCCTGTCTCAAAAAACTAAAAAAAATAAATAAATAAAAAGGAAAAGTGATTTTAAAAATTGAAAACACACTATTAATCTTTTCTAGTGTTTCTGGTTTAGCGTTGTTCTCACTAGTGTCGATAGCCTGGGATAATGGCAGTATTTATAAAAGTGCATACTTTATGATAAACATGTTCTCTCACTATTACCACTTGTCAAGTAAAATGACTGAAGCATTTGGTTTGTGTCATTATGAACTCAAGACACTACATTTAATTTAATGTGCTAATTAATCACTGTGTTGAAACAAACAAGTGTTTAAATTTATGAATATAAACATTAAAAAGCCAAAGAAATCTCAAAGTTAATAGGGAATAAAAGAGAAACAAACTCATATATAGGGGGTGGGGAGGTTGTAGGCTGGGTAGGTGAATGGGAAAAAATGAGAATTAAGTCATATTATATACTGATATAAATTCTCATTGTTAAGCATGATCATGATGTGTACATACAATGTAACTATTTCACAATAAAAAATTTAAAAAACGAAGATACTCTGCAAAAATGTTAATAGGGAAATAACTAAATACTGGACACTGAGGCATTGCTGAAAATTATTTGCTTCCTTCCTTCACTTGTACTTTTATTCATTTAACAGCTAAATTTAAGAAGGGAGACTATTATTTTCCGTGCACCACTTTGAACAGTGCAACTAAAAATGTAAAATAGCGGTGGTCCCTGCCAGAGTGCAATTTATTTGCTTTTTGGCTATGTATGGAGTATACAACCACTGCAGAAATAATCAGACTCAGTAGTATAATGCTGGGTCTTGCAAATGAGTTTATCTGAGAAGTAAAAATGATCAGAGGAAAAATAAACCCACATCACACAAAGGCGGGAAGCAGAGGGATTCTCATCGGCTATCAGTGATCATATCCTCCTCACATACAACTTAAGAGAAACCTGGTCAGTTACTGTCCTCAACAAAATTCAAAAAAGTTTTTCTTTAGTTAGTTTTTATTTTGTCCACTGTAACTAGAACTAAGATTATTCAATAGGCATATCTTGTATTTCATAACTACATCATACATATTTATGAATGAAAGAATGTATTGTTTCAGCCCAGAACCAACGTGTATATGGCTTAAACTTCTTATTTTAGTTCTTACTAAAAAACTATATTTTGTCCTCTTGCACTGCCTAGTTTCTTTCTCTATCATTCATCTTGGGATCTGGCTTGCTTTGGTGAAACAGAGATAATACATTTTCAAGAAGCTTTCACAGGACATGAGAAGTTTCAAAATCAGACTGAAGAAAGCTCCAGAGAGCTTAAGGGTCCACAGAGGGATTTCAGTACAGTTCCATATTGTTTATATGATAATAAATACTCCATGTCCTTTTGGGAATTAATTAAGGGAGGCTTTCACACTATTTCTTAGAACCAGTGGAAATCGTGTCATTTCTCCGAAGTAATATCCCAGTGTGTGTTGATGTGGTGAAATGTTGCTTCAAATATGAGCCTCATTTGAGGATATTTTATAGCATCATTAGTCAGTGTCTGATAGAGGTTGTTCTAACAAAACAACACATATTTATTTGAGAAAATAATTAATTGGATTACAAAAGGTCGAGAGCAACATTTTTATATTTGTTTTATAAACATGTGAAGACTTTTCCTGAAAATCATTTCACTGATCAGAAACAAAATCCATTATTTCCTTGTTCATTTTTCTGAGTCTCCTTCTGTCTTACTTTTCAATGTTGATGATCCATGTGGAATTTCTTGGAGTCAGTGGGGTTCATATTAAACCAAGAAGTGTACAGAATATTTGAAGAACACTCACAAGGTAGACATTTGACAGAGAGGAAAGAAAACTTGTATACTTATGGACAGGGAAGAGAAGTTTGTGGCTGTATTTACCAGAGATAAATTGGGAAATAATGGAAAATGAGATTGTAAATGTTAGGTGGATTTATTCACAGCAACTAGATATTCATATAGCGGGAAACAGGAGGCTGTGGTTTGCTATTGACCAGGCACATGTCATAAATTTTACCAAAATGAACTTGATGGAAGAATACAAGTTAGACTCTATATGGAGAGACTAAAGAGTATGAGACCTTTTCATATCATTTGTGGTACTGGGTGGATCTAGAAGGTGGGAGAAAAAAATCTTTTGAAAGAAATATCAGATTTTTGTTTGTTTGTTTGGAGACAGGGCCTCACTTTGTAGTTCATGCTGGCCCTGAAGTCACTATATGGCCCAAAGAAGCCTCAAACTCAGCAGTCCTCCTGCCTTTGCCTCCCAAGTGCTAGGATTACAAGCATGAGCCACCATGCCTGCGACTGTAGTATGTGGTACTGATTGCTGTTGGGCATGAGTCACCATGCCCAGTGTCGTATGTGGTTTCTGGGGATTGAACCAGGGACCTTGCACTTGCTAGGCAGGCAGTGGAACCACTGAGCTACATCTCTGGTCCCAGATTTTTATATTTTAGTGACTGAATATAGAAAAAGGATATAAAAAAGTTAAATATGTCCAGAATAAGAGAGAGACTTTTGATTAAACTAATGGTTTGGCCAATCGTCCAGCAGTGTAGAGTTTCAACAGTTTGTTGGAGAGTACTATGTTAGGATAAATACCATTCTTGACTCAGACTCAGTCAAGGTTAGAGGGAAGCTAGTAAACATATTAATGTATAATAAAGTGCCATGAAGGTAATAAGCCTGCATAAGGGGAGGGTCAAAGAGACAAGCTCAGAGGCAAGTTAGGAAAGATTCCTAGGAAGAGCAAAAATATAACAATTTTTGAAAACTGGAAAAGGAGTAGTAAACAGACATGCTACAGGTAAAAGGGATAATGAAAAATGAATCTCAGATTTCTCTTTTTGAGGACAACAGAAGTTTGTGCATATTATGTTAAGGAAAGCAGACATTATCTCCCATGGAAGACAGTAGAAGAGAGATTGGTTCACGTGTTTCTTATTTGCATATCGGTGTTACTGGTACTGTAGTTCCAGGGTAGAGTTGTGAAATGGATTTGTGAGATAGACTGTAATAGCTTAAACCATAGGAGAGATTCAGTTAAAAAAAAAAGGCAGTGTGAAGAGAGAAGACCCATGGATTTTAAACCAAGTAGGGGAAAGGATATCCATAGGTAGGATATTGTGAAATTTAACAGAGTAATATGAAATGTTTGTCTTAGTTTTAACATGATATGGATAACTTTGTAGAAAATATTTGGAAACATCTAGAAGCTGAGTTAGTAAACTTTCACTCTCATTTCTTTTTGTTCTATTGACCAGGCACATGTCATAAATTTTACTTTCCCTTTCATTTTGGTACTTTCCCTTTCATTTTGTGTTATCCTGGCATCTTAAACTCAGTTCATATACAGCCATTATTGATCTTTTACAAACAGATCAGTAGAAGATTAGAGCTGGAAGAAATTTAAGGATTATTGAGTTAAGTGCTTTTTAAAGATTGTTTTTAAATAACAAAATGTTATGGCATAAGCTTAAAATAGAACTATTTTGACAGTAGATAAAATAAAATTGCTTTTACTGGAGATAGTGGTGATTTTTTTTGATTTATTATGTTGCCCAAGCTAAGTTTGGCTATTTGTTCAGGGATCCCTGTAGAAACCCAAGCTCCCAAAGGGCACCTTATGAAAACCACTGGTAGCAAACAGTGTTTTTATTTATGGAAAACAGGATATTTGTCCCAAGACGTACTATTAGATCTAATTTTAGAATAACTATTCTGTCTTCTAGAAGAGTTGTGTTATGACACAAAGAAATGTGCTTTGATGATGCTCTTTAAAGGGTATTACTTGATCACATATGTAGCTCGATGGGTTGATTATTCATTAAGCATGAGGTTTCTGGTCAATGTATTCTTTGCAAACACAAACTAAGGTGGCAGTAAAGTGTGAGAAGACATGGGTCTTTCACCTTTCCCTGGTGTGGTAGCATAAGCTGGTTTGCTAAAAACTCATCTGTTCCACCAAGAACAAGGCATATTTTTGTGAAGAGTTCTTATAATTATATTTAATTATAATTATATAATTATATAATTATAATTAAATAACTATACCAAGGAAAATCCAACTCATCTCAGAGAAAAAAATAAATATATTTAACTTTTTGTGATATTTTCTTATGTATTTTAATCAGAAATAGAATCTTACTTTAATAAAAATAGAAATTTGTTTCCAATCAAATAAATTGACAAATGGTAATTTCTCAAGCATTCCCAGAATGCAACGGGGAGTTTTGTGTTTAAAATATGACCACTTTGCCTTCCCCTCACACCACTTTATTTTCTGCTGTGATGTTATTCTGTGCTTGGGACTTTTGCATAAAAACTCACTGTAGGTTCTGCTCTAACTTGAAGGAGTCAATATAATGTGATCATTTTGACAATGTAAAATAAATACCATAGGAAACCAGAAGGGTAACTTTGTATAGCCTTCAGAAAAAAGGCTCGTATTTTAAGTGAATTGTGAAAGATAAAAAGGAGTTTATCAAAGGGTGAAAAGTCAATCTCCAGCATAAATCATGAGGGATAAGATGCTCCCTACTATTTGTTTTCTTTGAGAATAAGATTTTTATTGGCCAAGAAACCATTCCATAAAGCCCTTTTTCATGGAAGTAGTTCTTGGGCGAGGGAAAATGTAAAGTTGATCATACTGGAGAACAGAGGTCAGTAAATAAAAGATACATTTCCAAGCAGGACATTAGATTCTGGTCATAGTGATGGAGGTCAGAGGGTTGACTGAATTAGCATTGAAGATGGTGGGTTGCCAAGCAAGTTGGAAGATAATTGTTGAGAACAAATATCTAAAATAAGCATTGATTTACATTATTAGATTTTATTTTTTTATGAAAACCTGCTAATGTATGAAATGCCTTAACTATTTTTTAATGCATACTTCATATTCCAAGAGTAGACCTTAAAGGAATTTCATAAAGCC